>JAOUZG010021179.1:399102-412098 GCA_026289955.1 Argiope argentata
AACAGATCAATACATTTTAGTCGAACGTGTTAAAAATACGATCAATACATTCTGTTGAATATGTTAAAAATATGATCAATACATGTCAGTTGAATGCTTAGAAATAGATCAATACATTTTAGTTAAACGTGTTAACAATATGACCAATACATGTCTGCTGAATATGTTAACCCTTAGTAACCTGATTTACGAAAGTGATTTATTTTTAATATTACTGTGTTTGCTTGAAAATAAAACAATAATGACATTTGATTTTTTTTTTAAAATTTCGTTGGAAAGAATATTATACAACAGTAAAATACGTACAGCCAACCTATAAAAAAAACTAATAGTAATGTGAACATTCGGTTTAAAAGATTGGTATCAAAATTGAAACTCTAGGTTATTAAGGGTTAAAAATATGATCAATACATGTCAGTTGAATGCTTAGAAACATTACATTTTAGTTGAACGTAATAAAAATATGACCAATACATGTCTGCTGAATATGTTAAAAATATTATCAATACATTCTAGTTGAAAGTGTTAAAAATACGATCAATACACATCTGCTGAACTGCTGTTAAAAATATGGTCAATATATGTCAGTTGAATGTGTTTAAAATATGACCAATTCACGTCAGCTGAACGTATTAAAAAAACGGTATCAGCCGACGTGTTAAAGATACGGCCAATATGTATCAGTTGAACGTTTTAAAAATGCTACCAATCCCTTTGCTGAACGATTGTCATAGCAATTAATTGTTTGTCAGCCATTTAAATTGAGAGATAGTCCATGCTGGATTTTTCATCTTCCTTCTCTATTCCTTCTCTTGCTATTTCGATGCTAAGCATTGGATATTATTTTAGAATGCCAGCACTGTATTGGCTCAATGTGAATTGATTGCATATGATGGTTTTAATAGATTTTCTTCTTCTGTAATTCGAAGATGTCTCTTTTATATCTTTGGATGTGGACATTCAAGTGAACCAACCGTATTTTGACCATAATAGAAATTCACATCAGTGGATTTAAAAGATCTCTTGGGTTTTTAAAGCAGAAATTATTATCGCCTTTTAGAATTTCAATCCTGGCAGCTAATGTATTGGAGAATTAGACAAAATTGAAATAAAAAAGGAAGCGAAGAAACTTTAAAACATTCAAATTGTTAAAAATTTAGAAAAACGAAACTAATAGAAATGCATTAAGATGATTAAATGCCTTGTTTACTGCTTTACTATTTTTCCTTCAGGGTAATTCTACATGTTGTTCATATTTGTTCGACCTTAATCGATAAATAATAAGAGTTAAGAAAATTCTTCAGAACTAATCTTGTAAATCGTTTGTTATAAATATTATTTATAATAATAAGTTAAAACTAGGATAATATGGAATATTTAACTGAAATTCAGAACACTTTTCCTTTGTAGTTGAAATAATAAAAAATGAAAAAACATCACTTAAATTAAGAAACTTAAATTTTTGCTTTTTTTTACAAAGGTTTTTGCTTTAAGTTAATTTAAAATTAAACTTTCCAAGCTTTGAATTATTTTTTAAACTGAAATTTAGCCCCGAACAAAAATTAAATTTGATTAATTTTTTTAAATATGAACTATTTTTATTAGAAGTAAATTTCGAGATAAAACTGGATATTTAATTCAATATCCAAGGCAAATCCTTGGTATTTTTTTTTCTGAAAAAAATCCAGAAAAATTCGAGATTGCTGTCTAATTTGAGGAGCTTTCATTCTTTTCCTTATTTAACAGTTCGAATTAAAAGTGAACTGCAAATCAGCTGCACGAATATTAAACTGTAATCTATATTCTAAGTTAAGAAACAGTAACATTTTCCCCTGCATTATTATTAATTTTTTTTTTCGTTCTGTATAGGAAACAGCTGTTACTAGCAGATTTAACTTATGCTAATATAACCAATTGAAGCGTGTTTACGAAACACGAATCGTTTGGTAAAAAGTTTGAATACGCAGATTCATGCAAGAACTTTTTCACGATTGGATGGATAGCTGCGATAGGTATTTTGGAACAAAATTTCTCAAATTACATTTGAGGAATTTCATTCTATATTTATAAACGAATGTGCATCCTATTGGGAGACAAATTTTAAATAAATTTCAGTTACTTAATTCTACAAAGACGAGAATTGCCCAAATTTTATGCTTTTTGTCTCAAGCGATGAATTATAATTGTATATATGCCGTTTGTTATTATTATTTTAAATACTGTCGAGTAACGTGCGTGGCAACGAAGGTTGCATTCCAGACTCGTGCATGTTTTGTATGTATTGGTAATAGTCTAATTGGAATGCAAAATTGACTGAACCATGTAATTATATAATTGTCGTCTGAATATTTATTTTGCATTTGCATCGTATAATTACGTAATATGCGTGTATGTTGTATAACCTTAGTTTTAAAGGTCATTCTTTTTTCCCCTTTAGTTACTGTTTGTGTTTAATACTTTGATTTGACTTGTCAATCGTTTTTTTTTTAAACATTCGTCGACGTTGTATTAAATTCAGTTGAGGAAATGTGATCTTCAAATAGAGCATTCGTGTATTTCGTATGGTAATGAGTTTGTGAGATATATCAAGGAAAGCAACCGAAATATTTTTTCCCCCTGTTTCATTTGTTGCTAGGCAGTCAGTAATTTACATTTGCCCTGAAGCCGTATAAGAAAGCTGCTTTGAATTTTTGATCTTTGCTTTTCTTTCTTTTGTGGCAGTCTGATTTTCATTTACATGTTTGCAAAACCTTGATTTAATGAGAGAAATAGACACTACGGATTTATTTATTATTTTGCAGTTTAAGAAGTTATGATAATATTTATAAACTTAAAAAACGTTGACTTGGAAAAAATTTGTCACGTTCGATGACTCAATTTTTTTCTCCTATATTATTAGAGCTGATTTTGCAATTAAATATTTAAAATAAATGGATTCAAGATGTGATCATTGGAAGAGTTTCTTTCATTTTTATACAAAAAAGAGTCAGTAAATAAAGCTGATAATTACAATACTAATAAAAACTACTGAGTAATGAAGATTTTAATCTTCAATAATCTTTTTGTCTTTCCTCAAAATTTGAATATTGACCTATTATTAATATCTTAAAGATATTCTTTATACTACTAAAAACGTGTTTAAAATCTAATTAACCTAAAAATTTATCTCTACTTTTTTAGAACAACTTTGAAAATGATTGATACCTAAACAAATGAAATTAGAAAGATGTTTGCTCAGAAAAAGTGCAGATATCCAAAATTATTTTTTCTTTTGAAGTCAGAATTTATTGATATGATTACTTTATTGATTGATATATAATACGACAGATAGTTCTTTAATTGGTGTAGCGTTGTTTTACTTAAAAAAGACAGATTTAAGACTTAAAAAAAACTTAATATTTCATCTCTTTTCAGAAACATGTACCTCAGATGAGTAACATGCTTTTTGACGTATCAGATACGATTTTGGATAGCTTGATATAATATGAAGGCTATATTATTTAATGCAGTGAAAAAGAATGTGTTTTTCATGAAACAAAGCACTTCTATGAAGTACATCAAACTGACCATTTGTAAGCAGTTCCCTAATCAATGTCTTGTTCTTTACTATGCAACATTTCGTTAATTACAGTTTGGAGTCAATATTGTTACGAAAAGTATTCGATGGGAGTAAAATAAATGCAATCCAACATGTTTGATAACAGAAAATATTGCTTTATACTACGAATATTCCAGAAAATTTGGAATGTAGGTATTAAAAATGTAGCCAAACAATCAAATACGAAGAACAATATTTGTAAAAATTGACTTTGCAAGCAGATAGCAGTAGTGTTGAGCGACCACTTCTCACTTTGTAAACTCCGTTCCAGTGGAAAAATTATTCCTCATGCGTGTGCCTCACCTTTTTATAGTTTTCCAACAAAACTTGACGCTGAAAATGATTTCAGCCTGCATTGAGACAAATCTATAATTCATACGTTTTACAGGTATCTATGAATAATCTCTACACAGATGCCTCCAATTTTCATTTTCTAACTATTGCATTGCATTACCGTTATTTACATTAATCTCTGTAATTCTCTCTTTTTAAACATAAAGCTAACATGGCAAGTAGAAGGTATAACTGATTTGTTTTAATATTGTATTGGAAATAAATCATTGCTAACCAGATACCCTTCGAAATAGGAATTATGGTATTACAGAAGAGATGTCTAGCATATCATCTTTATTATTATTGACTATATAGTATATATTTCTGATTATGTTTTCAATGTGACCTACATTTTTTTTAGGTTTACATAAATTTATGCCTTATTTACTTAGCCTTTGCTAGTATTTGAGTTTCATACTTATGTAATCTATGTCACCTATAAACTTTATTTTTATGTGCAGGGAAAAAACAAAAACAAAACCGTTTTCTTATTCGCCCTTGCTGTTCAAACTGCACTTTTCCATCTTTATACGTTGCGAATTACTTATTTTTAAAGCTACTTTGAACATCTGAATCACTTTGTTTATTTATATAGAATGACTCATCACGATTGTTGTCACTTGAAGTGCACTTTCAAGGTCACCATTTGTACGATATTTTACTACTTCACCTAAATGTGATAGCAGCTGTAAAAATTCATGTCAGTGAGCTCTATTTTTTTTATATAAGGGTAAATATTAGTATCTCGTGATTGTAATGTATGTTTGCCGTATGAATATGATTCCGGTGGTTTTTGATAGACGTTGTTGCAATATGGCATCTATAACTATTTCATCACGTGACCCTATTTCTAGTAGTAAAGTTTTTTGAAATTATTTTTCTATCTAAAAAATTCTATCATTGAAAATTGGAAGGAAATTTATTTAAATATTATCTATGAAACTGTAATTGAATCTTTAAATTCTATATAATTCCTTCAAATATTTTTATATACAAGTAATGAAAACCCGAAATAAAAAATAATAATAAATAAAACTAAGAAAATTCTTGAAGAATTTTTCTGATCCAAATGTTCTTCCCTTCGTATTAAGACCTATTTTTAAAAAGTTACCGTTGGAATACAACTTGTATGTGATTGAATCGGAAAACACTTATTTGTAGGACACCTACAACAAGCTTTATTTATTTATTTTATTTTTCGATAACATTTGTGGTAGATCTTTCAAAGGAAATTATTTTTGTCTCTTTAAACATAAACCTAAACTAATAATTAAGAAAAACTACTTCTATAAGAAATTTTATTTGTATGTTTGGTTACAAGGAAAACTGTAACAGAAGTATAACGTTTTCGTTAACGGAAAATTACAATGGTGACTCTCATTCGCTTTAACTTCCAAACGATATTTTTGACAGTTTGAAAACGATTTTGAAACAAATTCCAAACAACATAAAGAATCAATAAAAAAGTTTTAAAATAAATTTTTTTTTATTGTAGGAATTAATTAATGAAGCATTTTTCAGGAACAGTTAGAGTTAATTACTGGAGAACCTCAAAATGATTTTTTTTCTATTACAAAAAGTTTGAAAGAAGTAAGCATCGATCAAAATAATGTAACAATTTTATCATTGCGATGTCCAAATCCTAAGAGTATTCCTGAGATTTTTTTTTATCGTCAAATGGATGATATAACTATTCCACAGAAGGACACAGAAGTTGTCCATAAAACTAATTTGATCTTTTTTTCCTGCGTTTCTGAATTTATTCATTTATATTTGAAGTGATAATTCTGAATGTAAGAAAATTATATAAGCTGTATTGGTAATGATTTCGGGGGGGGGGGACAAGTCTAGAGATTGGTGGAGGTTCTCGTCGTAATGTTTTGCTTATGATCGCTCTATATATGTGCATTTTTCTAAAAGTTTTTAACATCAAAGTTTGATACTAGTATACTAGTTGATCTCATGCCTAGATTTGATATACATCTCGCTAGGGGTGCGAGTTGTATTTTGCAGCCATATTGAATGTTCCTATATGGCTTCTATGTATAATGGACTTTGAAATGCTATCCTGCATACTGTGCAATACTCTGACCTAACCAGAGGGTCGGACTGTTAAAGAGCAATCCCACCTAGCACGATGGAACAAACAACATCTGCTATCCTATATAAAGAAAGCATTGAAACCAAAATGTACGAAATATACTGAAATACGAGATAATTCTTTGGACACAATTATACTTGCTCACGTTTTGCAAGTCTATCTAGGAAATTCTAGAAACTATTCTTAACAATTTGTTGTCGTAGTTTGTGTACTTGCTACAATCTTTCATCAAATCCAGTCCTTTTAATCGTTTATTGTATCAATAAACGTCTAATTGCTGTTCCGGGTAATAGCTAAATTTGTTCTATATTATTGAAAATTAACTGGATGTTCGATTGTCTCGGAGCTTCCGAGCTGTTTTTTTGTTTTAATTTAACCTGTTTGTTGTTTGGCGCATGGTCGAATTTTGTCATCAAGTGGAAAATGTTTAAATCCAATAATCTTATACGGGAGAATGAGCCTTTTATTATTCACAATAATTTAAATAATTGAAAGACAATACAAAGGGTCGAGATATTACCTTTAGGACTGTTTTAGATATGCAACTTAATAAGAGGACAATGATGACTAAAATGAATCGGGTCGTTGGGAACTTAACTCCCGTCTGGCACTTGTTGAATAGCGACGTCTCAAACTGCTTGAGCTGTAGACAATAGAACCTGGTTTATTTTTTGCGTCAGACGGGTAACCTTCCGAAGAGGATGGTACAGATTGTGAGCCATCTTTTTTTAAATAGAGCGTAGAGCAGAATCCTTGGGTGCGTGTCCGCTTTGTTTCAGCCCACTGACCGAAAGGAAGATCTTGTTGATGATCCGTTCTGGCAGGTCAGGAAAGATCTCTGGAGACATGATACCATTCAGGAATGGAAGCGTTAAGGCTGAACTTGATTATTTTTGTAGATGTGCTAATTGCTCTTTGAATTTTGCCCACTGTTATTTAACTCGATATGTTCCATTCTTGCATAACGAGGATTTGGTAATCGACATTCCATTCACTTTTTGACATATAAGGTTTCTAAAATTTTATAGGCTCGCCTATTGTTGATCAGGATACACTATTTTAATATTCTCTCTACTTAATTGCTAATCAATGAATAAATTTATTAGTTAAATTACTTTATTATCATGTCAAAACATGATATTGTTTTAGGAATGAGGTTTTGTGGTGTCAACAAAAATCCGTTGGCGAAAAATAAAAATTTTATTATCTGGACGAGCATCTCAAAAAAGCAACTTTTAATAACCTGTTGCCATCCTATTTATAAAAGCTCTGATTTAAAAAATAAGTGAAAAACTACAGCTAATAAAATCGAGAAAAATGTCATTTTGGTAACGTGATTATATGAAATAAAATGAAATAAATAAGAAATGTGGTATTTTTTTAAAAATAAATGCGAGACAATAAACTTTTTTCGATCGTCTGCAATACTAAAGTGACTCATGCAATGAATCCAATAAAATGAATAAAAACATAATTTAAACTTTGCTCGAGCACGTGTTGCTTGGCCGTTCAAGAAATTGTTCTGACAGGATATATTGAAATATGCAGAGCAGATTTCATTTTAATCTTTTTACCTTTAATCTCACTATAAAATAAACCGTAATCACGTGGATAAAACTCGGGGAAAAAGCTACATTGCTAGCGCGTCGATTGAAAATAATTGAATGTGCGTGTTTGATACTGTTTAAAACAAATAAACAGAGTATCTTGGAAGAATGCAGGTACTATATGTCAGTTCACGTATATGTCACTGATAGAAAACATTACAATGGTGCCAACGCCTTTTGAAGCGTTAAAAAAAATCGTATAATAATAATAAAATCGCATTAAAAAGGACTGCACAAAAGTTTTTTAAAACTGTATGATGGTTAATGAAATTATTTGTCATTTCCGTCATATTTATTTTCCATCCGCTTTTATTTGTTTATCGGAGTGATCTGCGTCGTAAGTACTTCAACAACAAAATTAGAGTTTCTTTCATTTTATTAGTTTCTTGCATGCGCTAAAATTTGTATGCAAACAAACGTAATAATTTCACTACGCGATTGTGGAACTCTACTCTGTTGGTATCATAATGTTAATGTCAGCACTGTTACATGTAGTTCTTTATGCATGTTGTTTATTTAGCTGTAGTCATATGCATGTGCGCTTGAAAAGCTAATAAAATGAAGCAGCTTATTTACTCGTACACATAAAGTCTAATTTGAATATCTACAAGAAAATGATACAATATTTCTAATTTGGTAAATGGCAACATTTTTTTTTTTTTTTGAATTTAAATCTAGGATGTTGATGAACCTCAGACCGTAAATCGGGACACAAATCCGGGATTGGGGAGGAAGTGTTGAACAGGATATAAATTAAATGAACAGTCCAGAAATGAGGACGTAGTTACTTAATTAAAACAGCGGAGGTGGTCTCTCCAAAACTTTTCCTCATACCCCCTAATAAAGATATTATCCCAGAAAACGCATGCAAAGCATTGGAGCACAATAGTTAAGAAATATTAACCTTTGGCGTGAATTTGGCTTTTCCCCCTTCTGTACATGTTGTTGGCGATTCATTCCTGGCATTCGTTGAATATGTGATTTAGTCGCATTTTTCGCAATCGGCTAAAACAAAAATTTTGCCCAAAACTGCCACTTGCACTTTAAGTTATCTTATTGGTTTTGGTTCAAAAATTTATGTATATATAGTTTTTATATCGAATTTCAACCTATATTAACCTTTGGCGTGAATTCAACATTTTTATTGAATTTATCGTGACGCCTTGGCGATGTATTTGGCGATTAATTTCCGGCGTGGTTAATAAAATCGGAAAATCTTAGTTTTTTAAACGCGTTTTTCCGACCTAATGAAACAAATTTTTGACACACTTGGAGTCACAAAATCAAATATCAGATAAGAAATATTTGAGTCATCACATTTACATGTTTTTTAAAGTACAGGCCCATAAACGGTCAATCCTTGGTGAATTTACCTCAGAATTTGAACGGTATCTAGACTATAGAAATTAATTTTCATAGTATTATCTTCTAATATTATAAATTAATCGTGTATTAAATTTTTTCTACACATTGTAGTTATCATGTTAATGCATATTCGAACAGTTGTACTGACAGACTTCCTTGTAATGGATTTTACTAACTTTTTTTATCGTGTCAGAACATGATGTTGATTTTGGTATGACGTTTTTTGGCGTCAACAAAAATACGTAGAAGAAAAATAAAAATTTTATTATCTGCACTAGCATCTCAATAAATCAGCTAGTAATAACGTGATGCCATCGCATTTACGAAAGCTCCGATTTTAAAAAAATAAGTTAATGACTGCAGCAATTAAAACCCCAAAAAATATCATTTTTGAGAACGTGATTATGTGAAATGAAATAAATAGGAAATGTGATGTTTTTTTAAAAACAATCAATGCGAGACAAAGATTTTTTGGATCTCTTGCGATACTGAAGTGACTCATTCTATGAAACCATTAAAAAGAATTAAAAATATAATTAAACTCTCACGAGCACGTGGTGCTTGGCCGTTCAAGAAATAATGTTTTGACATGATACATTGAAATATTCAAAGCAGATTTCATTTTAATCTTTTTTATTATTTTATTTTAGAAAGTTTCTTCAACTCTAGTCATATTACGATAGACTGATGAATGTATTCTGGTTTATAATCAAACTACAGTAAAATAAATAAATAAATAAAAAGCTAATTTTTTGAAAAATTAAATTTAGTTTAATACTTTAATACGAATTCGTCAGTGTCAAGTAAAAATAGTGGCAATCTTTAGATTTGAAATTTAAAATTGGGACTCTTTTTCGCTTTGTTGCAAAAAGTCAAATGCATATTGCCTCTGATTTTTCTGTTTTTTTTTTCTCCCGTAACTTTTATGAATTTAATAGCAGGTTTAAAAAAATGGAATGTACGAAATGGCGCAGTTAGAGTTTGGCTCTCAAAATCTGGTATGGCGTATGAATTGCGTCATCATTTCGATTCTATTTTGATAAATTAAGCGATGGACGTGTATCAGTATTTTCGAAATATTATTGCTTTTCTCATCTTTATAACACTCAAAGGAATATAAATTTTAACAAAAAGCTGTAAAAAAATTACCGAAGTCAAAACAAATGTACTTATTACAATCCTTCATATTTTTGTCCTTCTCAGTAGTAGTGTTTGACGACTGATTTTAAAACACGCTTTTGAAAATGCGGTAGGATGAAATTATTTCGACAAAATAGGGATAAGATACAAAGGAAATGTGTACAGTTAACGATGAATTGAATTCCGGTAAAACGCATATCCTTCCACGTCTCACTCTTTATTGAAGTAGAACCTTCAAAAAAGAGGTAGTCTAAGGATACTGAAACGAACAGTACATTCATCTATCTGTTTGAGGTCGAAATTCTGTCACCAACTTTCCAGATTTATACTCTTATACTGTTTTATGCAGTTGATTATCACACTTAATGATAATACAGATTTTTCAAATATTAATTCATTGACTGTATTAATTTTTATTAATCAATTAAAATCTAACGTTTTCCGCCAAATGAGTAAAACTTCAGTTTTTTTCTTCTTTTTTCCACCCTTCACAACATGTTTTCCATCGATTTTTTTTATTTTCTTAGTGTTTAATGCATTTAAAATTAAACATTGTTTGTGTATACAGGGCGTTTCAGTGAACCGTTTCAAAACTTCTAAGAGGGGTAGGGTACACCCTGGCAACTCGAAATCATATAGAAATGTGTGGTCGGAAATGCTTTCCTGAAGCGGTGTTGTACACAGAAGCACTAAAAAGAAAAGTGACCGTAAATGAGAAATCGTTTTAGTAATACAGGAAAAGAAGCAATAGGTACATGGATTAAAGTAAGTATTCGAAGTTTCTTCCACGGGCTACAATGCAAGCCTCACATCTCTGATGCATGGTCATCCGAACATTCTGGAATACTCCAGGCATATCACGAATCTCTCCGGAAGCTACTGCTGGTTTGTTGCACATTTTCCTAGGCACCACTGTGCGAAAGCAATACGAGATACATAATCCTCTGTGTCTGGATACGCTGTACGTGAAACGGATGCATGTCTTCTGCTTGGAGAATCCTCCAGACGCTGCTATGGGAAACCCCGACTGCGTTTGCTACTCTTCGTGTACTCGTTCTTGGATTCCAATGTACATGCTGCAGCACACTCTGTTCGGCGTGTGCAGTCCGTGTTGTTCTTACCTTGTCCCTGTGAGTTCTTGCTAATGAACCTGTCTCAGCTAACCTCTAGTGCAGTCTTGTAAAGAAATTATGACTGAGAATACGCCTCGTCGGATATCGTTCCGCGTACAAACGCTGTGCGGGGCTGGCCAACTACAATTTGCAGCCCCATACGCTAAATGCATATCGGCTAACTCTGCGATCGTGTAATCATCCATCCTACTAACTTGACGTTCTTGCGCGAAATGAAGATTCCCTGCACGAAAGCTCGGACTTTTCGAACAACGCCATCTACCGCGCCAGGAAAGCATTCCTGACTGCCCATGGGTATATGATTTGGATTCGTCAGAATGTAACCTACCCCTCTTAGAAGTTCAGAAACGGTTCACTGAAACACCCAGCAAATTTTTCGGATTCGTATTAAAATACTTTTGAATGAAATAAAACAGAATAAAGGAAAAAAAATTCTAATCTGTATTGCGTTACTTCAACTAGCATTGAAAATTCACGGATACGCTAATTTATTTTCAACGGATAAGGACTTGATTATGTTTTGTCCAGACATAATTTTTGTGATAAAATATTCAAAGTAATTATAATTAGTTAATCATAAGTAACTAAAATAAAAAAAAATATTGGCCTAAGTAGGAATTGGGTTTTAATTTTTTATATTACTTGTTCATTTATTTTGGAAATCTGTCTAAGATTTACAAAGTGTATCAACTAGTGAAAACATTTAAAGTCAGTTAATAAATGTTAAAAAAAATAGAAATTATATTTAGAAATACGATTTTAAATTTATTATCTAATGAATTTGCTAAGTGGAGGCATTAAATACAACTAAATTTTACAATATATAAAAAATAGGAGTAGTTATAATGTCGCCCCCCCAAATGTCTTCACTTTCTTGATTCTCTTATGTTATGCTTCGAAGGGTGTAAAATGTCTCTATATAATTGGCAAAGCATCTTGTCTTAAATTATTATGTCCAGACATAATTATTAAATTATATGGTAAAAATGTTTTTCTAAATACCTTAAAATACGGATAAAAAAAATGTTTGGGAAAAAAATACCTTACTAATACTTACTAAAAATAAGTTACTGTTGTCTCTTAAAATTAAAAAAAAGCGACTAACGTATTTTGTCATCAAAACTGAGCTAATAAAAATAACGACTTAGTTATTTTTCATGACATGTACAAATCAGATAAAAATAAATGTTACGAAAAGTAAGTTGTTACTGCTACTTAATTTTTTGACAACATTTTTACCATATAAATGTAGAATTATCCTAATTAAAATGATTGTAAATCGATTTTTTTCCCATTTATACTTCATTTTAAATGCATTTCGTGAATAATGCATTACTAAAATGAAACTTAATCGTTTTATTTCTCAAAATTCGTTTGCGTTTTGAATTGCAAATCTAAAATTCTCGAATTTATAATTATATCTTTTTCTTTCTTTTTTTTGAATCGGCGAGTATTTCGTGCATCAAGGCTAGTTAGTCAGAGTGTGTGCCGTGTTGCTTGATATGGAAGATCAGCCAACGGTGAACGACGCGAGGGGATACGGTGCATGATTTGAGCTGGATACGGAGATAAAGGGTTAGGAAATGGAACCCACAGCTCCCCATTAATTTACGAAGGAATTTAAAAACATTAGGAAAGAATGGGAAATTGCAATGCGCAGTTAATTTTTTGATTGGAACCTAAAACAATTTGTTTCAAACTTTACGTGAAAGTTATTTT
>JAOUZG010021179.1:419276-437648 GCA_026289955.1 Argiope argentata
CACTAAATCATGCCTTAAAGTTGTTGTTACTAATCTCAGATGGTCCAGCAGTGCTAGACCATCTCCATAAAACCCACTATTTCCAAAAAGTCCTTAAACAGAGCTGAGTCTTTGAGAATGTCCTGTTTTGTAAAATTCGGACAATTTAAAATACGAGTGGGAGAAGCTGGAGCGCTCTTACACCAATGACAGCCCGGGAAATACTTTTGTCCCAGGTGAAAAGTGAGGCCTTTAATATATCCGCTGATGAATCGAGAGAGGGCTGTACTTATTTTTCTATCGCCCCTGGTCTGGAGATCCAATCCAGAACAATCTCTGAAGAACCAGCAGTTATTCGGAGGAACACGCCAAAGATTGTTTGTCTCCACTTTTGCAAATGAGAGATCTCTGTATACGTGAGAGTGTGGACATTACCAACTTCATCATTGGTAGCCGTCACAGCAAGTTCGTCAACTCTCCTGTTGTCTTCCAAGTCCGATGTTGGAAGGGACCCACTAAAAGTGAATTTCTTAATGTAGCATGATATAGTACCATATATAGGCGGCTGTAGTCCTCAAAGCTTTAAAAATGGTTCATTTTGTGTAGCATGAAACAAATAGATTTCACATTGGATAATTTGTTTAACGTTGTATTTATTTTCATGCTGCGAATGCCCGCTGCTTTGAAAGTAGTTATAAAATTACGGTTTCGATAAATTAGTTATATTTAACGGCTTTTCTCTACCGATTACTTCAGAATAGCCGTTGAGCAACTTCATGCCTTATCTACCTGGAAGACCGGTGTTTCCTCGTCAGTTGTATTGTTATTATTTATACAGAAAGAGGGAAATGGCTTTCTTCTTTAACGATTGGTTTTCCTGCTTAGAAATAAAAACTCAACCTCGTGTTTAGTATTCGAAGAAAGTAAATCACCGGTTTTTCTGCTCTTAAAAAAGAAATTGCATGACCTGTTTGAACAAAATGATCGCTCTATTTGTCACTAGACGGGTGGCGGTTGAAGTGTACTTATGTGTGCTGACTCTTCAGTCATTTAATGAATGCACTCATGTTGGCTGATAACAATATAATGGTGAAAAAAAAGCACTTTTGGGAATAGTATCAGAATGAATGAATTAATATTAGGCTTTATGGTGACTGATACCTTCAGAATGTTTTTTATTAGGTTTCCATAATAATGGTTTAAATAAAAAGTTTTAATAATAATTTTTATTAGGTTTAGATGCATTGTCAATTATAAACACAAAATTGGGGAAAAAAGTTTTTACTTTATTTTATATACAGTATAGAGAAAGTATAGTATCGGCCTAAATCAAAAATTGGCACAAAACTGCTCTAAATCACATAAGAAATTCGATATATTTAATTCGTGAATTCGTTCGATATATTTAATTCGTTTTGGCTCAAGTTTTGATAGGTATATAGAGTATGAATCGAATTTTAACCTTTGGCGTGAATGCAGCATTTTTACTGAATTTATTGTGACTCTTTGGCGAGTTATTTGGCGATTAATTAATAACATCGGAAAATCTAATTTGATTTTTTAGACACATTTTTCCGACCTTTTTAAACATATTTTTGACACTAAGCTACACTTGTAGGCACAAAATACCGAATCAAATTAGAAATAGTATAGAATACTGGATTTGGCGCGTCTTGACCTTTTGGACCTGGTGTAATCTCTCTTACACCAGGGGGGGGGGTTGTAGATAACAATAGTAATCGTCAAAAAATTCGAATTCGAGACTTTGACAAATCTTCATATTTAGACCCCCGCGTTAGAAAAACGCATTTTTGGAAAACATCCGTCTTTCTTTTTATGAGATATACAATTCAAAAATACCTTTGAGCTAGATGGTTGAAATTTAGGATGAGGTTTTTACAACATATTTATAGATTTCTGTCGTATTTTAAATAAAATCTGTTCAGAGGAAATACATCTACCTGGCTGTTTGAATATGAGCGAACACGATGGTTTCAAAACGAATAAAGCTAGATAAATAAAATTCGGTGCAAAGATTTAACATCCATAATGTAAATACCAGTTAAATTTTGAGCGAAATCCAATTGAGGGTTAACAATCTGTCGGTTTGTATTTTTAGATATTTGTAAACGCAGTTATTCAAAAACACAATGGCATAAATAATAGTTTTTTTTCTGTAAAATTTATGTTTTTATGATTCAATTTTCGGGTGATATAATTGCACCAAATTGTTTAGCATTGAACTCATCATTTTGTTCACCATTGTTATCATTGTTCATCATTTTCAATCGCTTTCAATACACTCTGGTTTCGTATAGAATAAAATCTTCATTATAAATTGATGATGATAAAAAAAATAAATCAGCTGTAATTTCTTTAGAGCAATAGATTTACGCTATGAGTAATTAAGACGGCCACTATGTTTCGTGAAGAATTTCATTTTATTTCGACCACGTTTATAAAATTTTCAAACTACGAAATTGTGAGGCTTGGCTCTCTAGATTAAAAAAAGAGAAACCTTAATAGGAAAAATTGTTTAATCTACTTCCTCTTTATTATTTTTTGCCCATTTATTACACTGGCATCAATCAAATGATTTAAAATGTAAGGGAAGGCATTACGGAATACCTTGAATTCCTTATAGAGCAGGAACAAGGTAATTTTGTCCTTATTACTTGACCATTCCGGTTTCATTTTTTTATGGTTTTATATTAAAAAGTTTTTTTTTTCATTTGAAAACATGTTTTGAAAACCATGACATTACTTCTTAAGGGACGAAAGAAATCAATGTTTTTACTCTTATAAGGAAAGCATTTTTTTAAAAATCTTTACCCTTTTTCTTTTACGTACTTTTAGTTTTGGCTAATGAAATAAAGTTAATTGACTTCATAGTAGTTAGATAGTTTAAGGATTGTAACTACTTCCACAGAACTCTGCTTTCTTTTTCTTTTTATCTTTATTAATGAAAACAAAAAATATTGCAATGGATGAATGATTATTAAGAATTTCCTTCTGAATTATGTTCAACTCTTAGTATGTTCTTTTCGATTTTTCTGTTCCATTTACAAAAGTTTAGATTTGAGGAAAATTCCATAATTTTTATTCGAAAGTCTCTATAAAATAATCAAAAGCAAATTATTTTCTTATGTTTGAGAAAAAATTATCATAACCCCACGATTTTATTTTGTAGCAAATAATTATATAAGCAAACGATTTTCTTATTTTGTAGTAACTAATTATAAGCAAACGATTTACTTATTTTGTAGCAAATAATCATAAGCAAACGATTTTCTTATTTTGGAGCAAATAATTATGAGCAAAGATTTTTGAAAAACTATTTTGTGGTTGAAAAAAAATTCAAATGATTTATCAAATTATTTTACCAGTTTCTTCTAATTTTAAAAGATTTTAGATTTTTTTTCATATAATTTCGTTTTTTTTTTTCATTTTTATAAAATATAAATAATCTTTAAAAAATCTCCTTTCTGTAAATTTTGTTTAAATTATATTTTTTTTTACTTTAGTTGAATTTTTAATTAATAAGTAATTTATATTTGTTATTTTTTAAGGAAGGTTTTTGAAGGTCATTATTAGAATCTAACATGTTCTTTTATAAACTGCAGTAAAGTGAACTCACGATGATCCGAACAATAAAACGTTTCTCCTAAAGTGTTTCCACCTTATGATGCCTAGCACAAAATAAATAAATAAAAACAGTTCTTTTTATTTTATATGACTTTTTCACCTTCGTTGCAAGTAGAATTATTTACTGCTATCATTATAAGGGGCAAACTCTTCATTCCTACGCCAGCGAGGTTTGGTTATAATTGGAGGATATTTATCGCCACATTTTATGTTGGTAATGTTTTTTTCCCTTCTTCTTTGGAACAATGTGACCCATAATTTACAGATATGCGAAGAGCTAATTTATGATTCAAATTCATAATATCATCACATAAGGTAGCGTTTTTGTTATATTTTTCCTGTTTGACTGGTGAATTGCAGAATGTTTATTTAAAATGGTCAGATAATCTTAGTATTTGACTCTTTCTTTTGGGTTACAAAAGGTTTTTTACTTTGTATGTTTTCTCTATATTGCTCTGTTTTTTTCTGATCATTAGAAAGTTCATTGTAAAAAGTTAACTAGAATTAATTTAATCAGCGGGAAGGGTTCTGTAGAACTTACTGGCACATTCTTTAGCGAAGATATGACCCCCACCCACTCCCCATTGCACACACTGTATAAATATGTGGTAATGTTTTTTTATGTTTGTAATGAAATCAACACATTTAAAAAGTTATTACTTATCTTAACCTCAACCATTTAAACATAAAATCGCATTCAGTTGTCAGTGTTGCAACTCTTATTGTAGGTTACCTGACAAATCTGTCTGTTAAATAACTTTTTTTATGTAAACGTTGCGTTTTATTCGCTTTGTGTGATTGGTAGATAGAGGGTCACCTGTTCTGTGATCTTTGAGGTTTGCTTTGCCAGTATTGTTTGCAATATTAAATGATAGTTATTATTACTGATTCGAAACCATCGCAATTTTATGCATATGTCAGGAAGAGGTTACTGAATGGAAATAAGGGTGAAAGAAAGTATAAAAAAAGAAAAAGAAAAAAAAAAGAGAGAGATCTATATTTAACAATAAGGTGATCTTTGATTATTGGCAAACTTGGGAGGCGTAAAAACAGTGAATAACACGTAACATTATCTGAAAAAGATATTAAGTCACAATAAAATACTTTAGATAACTTTTGTTTGCAATAAGGGTCCTAAATTTTAAATTATAATGAATAACTGGACACTTTTTATTCTTTAAATTTGATGGCTCTCTTTTTGAAGATTTTTTTAAAAAAATACGCTCCTTTTTTATTTATTGCTGATATTTTAAATAATATTTTAAGATTAACTACGATAGATAATATCGGTACATTTAATGATTTTACATAACACGTTGTCCATGCCACCTTCGGAAGTTTTTTTTTTTTTTTTTTATACTTGAACTAATTATAATAAAAATCAGGATGCAATGTTGAGTTAAAATAAAATATTTGGTCAATAAATCATATTTGTATAGGAGTAAAATGGCGAAAAAGTGTAATGGGGCAAAAATCAAGGTGAGAAAATAAAAACGATTTCTGAAAATTTTTTCATCCTTCCGCGTTTTACCCCTTAGCGAAATAAAATCTTCAAAAAGTGGTAGTCTAGGGATATTGAAGCGATCTGTAAGTATTTATATTGCACTTGACGGTGAAATGGTCTGCAAATATATTTGTTGTCTGTACACCAATTTCTCATGTTTAATAAAAGTTGTTCGTTATTAAAGGACTTCTTCATCGAATAGCAAATGGAAAGAACCCCGAATTCGTTACAGTATGTTGTCATCATGGAAAGAATAATCTTCCAATGTCGAACGAATGGCCAATTGAGTTTAAAAACTTGCAAACTGGAACTGGAGAAGATCGTGTAGAGTATTGGACAACATCGGGGTTGACGAGCGATAGTGAAAACTTCAGTGTTAAATATGATTTCAGAGTGCAAGTGCTTAAATCGCCCATACAAGTGGTAAAATGTAAAGCTTGTCGAAATGCGTTAGTGCTTAAATATGAGCTTAGGAATGTGAATGCTATACTGGAACGAAACCTTAGGAATGTGAGTGCTATTCCGGATAGATAATTCGTTTCCCAAAGTCACGTTGTGTGACCAAAGAAGAGTCGAATTTAGACTTGCGATTTGATTCCATTCTGCCGCAACATGGGATGAAATATTTGTTCCGTCACGCAAGTTGCGTGAGAGGAATCCGGATTGCGATTTATTCACGAAGGCGGCGGGATCGTTGCGTTTTTCATTGAGAAGAAATTTACGGCACATCCTGATGACCAGGAATTTTTCATCGTAATATTATCGGCTGTTTCTCTCCTTTATTTTTTACTTGCGTGATTCATAAGTTTGCCGTTGTCAAAGTGAATAAATAAATAAATAATCCTTGATTTTAATCGATACATTTTGTAAAGGTCTCGGATTAAGACAAATGCCATTTGCAATTTTGAAAACATGATGTTATCGTGCGAAGTTTTCGTATTTTGACTTTTTATCCATTGCCAACCGGTTTGACGATCAACTGGTTCGCTCAACTGATTTATTTCTTAAAAGATTTTTGTGTAGTAATTAAGCGATTATACATCTGTCGAAGGTTAAGCCTATTTTAGAGTCTTTTAACTTTCTATTTAATGCTTATTTCTTTTACATTATGCTTCCTCTGATTTGGAATGGGGCAATGGAAATGCCATTTAGGGGGAAAATATTATTTGCCTCTAAAGTAGTGTTAATAATATTTTTAATTAATTGCAAAGTCCGTAATTTTGATTCATATATTTTTAAAAAAGTTGAACGCAAAGAAAATAAATGCTATTAGCTTAAAATTTTTCTTTTCTGGTTTCTTTACTTGCTTGTATACTGTTGTATTGGGAAAGTATATTAATAATTAAGATATTCGAACTCGAGATTTTAGAGAATTTCTGCGTTTTAGACATCCACAGGTTTTAAGTGCCGGGATGGCCTGGTTGGTAGAGCGTTGGACGCGTACTCCTTAGATTACGGATTCGAAGCTCACCGGCTAAAAGATATCCCATGTGTGTGGCGGCTGGCGCTCGTTAAATCTGTTGTGGTCGCAAAAGTCCTCCATGTAAAGAGTAATACCACTAGGGGGTACTGGGTCAGAGGTGATCGTTCTCTGTTCCAGGTATAAATTACGATCTGAGATGAATAAATGAATTTGCACGAATGAATTCCGCACCCTAAAAAGGGTTGTGGCGTGTGCGTAGCTAAGTCGTACTCTTGGCCCTAGATGGCGCTACTTGTAAAAAAACAAGAGACGCATATCTCCGGCTTAAATCTGTTGATGTATCAGCGGGGCGTGTCCATGGCAAGTGCCATAAGTAACAACAACAACAACAACAACAGGTTTAAAAAACACTTTCTTGGAAAATGTAATTTTTTTTCGTCTGTAGCAAAGATAACTGACTCAAAAACACTTTGAGGTAGATGGATGAAAGTTGGTAAACGGTATTTACACCACATTTGTAGATTTGTATCAAATTTGGTGCGAAATCCATTCAGAGGAAGCCTGCCTGTACGGCTATTCGGATATAAGTCTACACAATAACTACGAAACGATAAGAGTTATATAAAAAATTGGTATACACTTTTAACATCTATAGTGTTGATACCTACCGAATATTGATCCAATCCTACTTCGGGTTGATTGTCTGTCTATCCGTACTCACAGAAAAATCTAAACATGGTAGTTGAAAAACGCATTGCCTTAAATATATCAAATTTAATACGAGATTTTGTTATTACAAGTGTAGTTTTGTGTCAAATTTGTGTTTCAATCAACTGTAGAAAAGGTGTCTAAAACACAAATTCGAAATTCTGGCACTCTTAATTCCGCTCTTCGTTCACTCGCCAGGGATTAATTGTCAAAAAACTCGCCAAGTTGGCATAACAGGTTCCGTAAAAATGACAAATTCATGCCAGATATTTATATTTCGCACGACAAGTTTGCGCGAAAAAGTTTTAGGGAGATCATTTCCTGTGGAATTTTTTTCTTTCCAAGAATTTCGTCGCCAAAGGACTTCCGTGAGTATTCGGCTATAACAAGGAGCGTTCTTCAGGATTTATTCATGTATACTCCAATTAGTGAGTGAGCGAGGAGTCAAAGTATGTCATTGGACGGGGGATTTGTTGCATTTTCCTTAAGAAAGTAGAGAGCCATCGAAAGATTTTCTTATTTTTCTGTCAATTTGGTAGCGTTTATAGACTGGCATATTATTCGTAAATGGCGTTAGGCAACTTGCATTATTAAAATAAAGGGGTCGCTCAAAACGCTTTAGAAAGCTCACCGGTTTGACCTAGAGAGCTAAATTTGGCACTTCGTTACGTCGCCAAAATCTTCGAGATCGAATTTTTTGACGATTACGAAGTTTTCCGTTTGCATTATTTGTGTGTCAGAATGCAAAAAATGCGATCTCTAACTAAGATAATTAGATTTTTGAAATATAGGTCTTGTCATAGCGATTTATAAAGTGATAGTTTTTTATGTTATCTTTTGAAAAATATTTCCTTTTTTCAAATTATTCTCCGAAGAATACTTCAGGCTATTTAGTTATATATAAACCGCTTTCTGTCTCTACCAATAATTGGTTTAAATGTGTGAGTTAGTGTTCTATAAGTCGGGCAATTTGATCTTCACCTACAAAACTTGGCTCATATATGCTTTAAAAAGCAAAAATTTAGACTTTTGGTAAAGATAATAATTAATTAATATCTTCAAAAATTTTAATTAATTAAAAATTAATACACTTTTTATGTATTTTCGCAATAAATTTCGAAAATATTCCCGCTCAAAACCAATTTTTACATCATTAGAATGTTTAATATATTGTCTTTCAATCATTCCAAATTAGTTGCTGAAATTTTTTTTGGCTAGATTTCATTAACTTGCAAATATATTTCACTATAATATTTCCACCGTTGTGAATGAAACCGAAAACGTTTTTATTGTTACATCAAATATTTGTTCATGTGATTTTTTCCATTGTTGAAAGCTAAAGAAGGATTCTCACAGTTCGAATTATATATATATATATATATATATATAACGTTGCAATTCCTTTAAATTTCGAAAATAGATGAATTCGGCATATATCCTTTTAATTACGCCATAATGACATCGAATAAGTCTTTGTAAGAAATATTCATGTACCCAATAAAGATATCATATGTACGATAATTAAAATAGCACTAATTTAATGTTTGACAATATAACGGTATCATGGATATAAAATTACGTTTAAATAATCTAAAATTAAATATAATTATCTACGGGAAAGCAGCTTGTTTCTGAAGGCTACTAGATTAAAAAAAAATTATTAAAAATTATGGGAAATTTTGGCGTTTTCCTGCAATAATTTCCGCAAATATTACAGTACAAAAGTGATTCTTACATCACCTTAAAATTCATAATTTTTTTAACTTTTAATTCATATCAATTTTTTTCACTTTTTCCCGATTTATTCATATACACTTTTTCTATTTATTACTATACATAATGTTTTAAGAAATATTTTTACCTTATTTTATTATTGATGTAAAATTCTAATCGTTTTAATTGTCCACCCCCCAAATTTCCCTCTGAATTTTTGTTTCTTTTGTTTCTAATTAAGAGTGTCATTATGGGTGTTTTTTAAAATTGTTTTAGAGGATTTTATGACAAGAATGCGATAAATTTAAATTTCATTTACTTACATCTAAGGTTTAATTTCAAAATCAAGAAATAGTGATAATTTTAAACTGAGTTCATTTTTACTTTCCCATATACGTAATATAGAGAAAGTATGGCGATTGTCAAAAAACAAGAATTGGCCATACTGTCAGTCTGTACTTTCAAAAACATGTAAATCCAATGATTCAAAAGCCAATTACCTAAATATTTCTAATTTGATATGAAATTTTATGACTGCAAGTGTGGTTTGGTGTCAAAAATTAGTTTAAATAAGTCTGCAAAACGTGTCTAAAAAACTAAATTAGATTTACCAATATTATTAACGGCTCAACGTTAATTAACCGCCAAATAACTCGCCAAGCAGTCACGATAAATTCAGAAAAATTGCCGAATTCACGCCAAAGGTTAATATTTCGTAATTATTGTAGCCAGAGCCGTGCAAGTTGTTCTCTTGTTTTGTCACAGTTTTATTGTGAGAGTAAGGAAGAAAGTTTGGGGGAGACCATTCCCTTTATTTACTTGCTGAATCAAAAAGAGAAAAACAACGGCGAAGCAAGTAGTATGATTTCAGGTATTTGCGAAACAGCCTTGCTGCAACCTGTATGAATTGTGTTTTGTTTTGACGTGCTGCTGTAATTTCCGGATATCTTTCCCCACTTTTCCTTTGTTTCGTCAATTTCTGGCTCGGAAGATAAAAATGTTTAAGAAATGCTTCCGGTTTTTCCCCCCTTCCGTCTCTTCTTTTTAGAAGAGATGTTTGAGAGAGCTTTTCTAACTTTTTAATATAAAGGGAAAATATTGTTATCATTTAAAAATGCGAGATTTTGAAGTACTCCTCTCTTTAGACTGAAATAAACGTTTTGAAAATTAGATCTGTTTGCGGCATAAAAAAAAGGAACGCGATTAACACTTTGGTGACCGGCAATTTTACACAGAATCTATGTCATGTCGCCGGCTACTTTTTTGTAATTGAACATGAAAGTAAAACGTTCTAAAAAACTCCAATAAATTTTGTTGAATTGGAACATCAAAATGTTCCTCGCCGATACGTTCCGTCATGATTGAAATTTTTGGAATTTTACTAAAAGTCTAATAAAAATGTAAATACTAGGAAAAGAAATTTTTCTGTTATAGAGCGGACAAGACTAAACACGATACACCAAGTTTTTGCAATGTTCTATATCGCCCTCGGTGTTATAAATTGAAACAGATAATGCAAGTGCAATGACGAGTTAACTCGTCACCGGTCAGCAAAGTGTTAATAAAAATTGGTATTGCTTTTATCATTTGAAATTATTTATCAGTATAAAATTTTGGACTTAATCTATTTAGGAAGTACATCAGTCCTTCGATCTGTTGTTATGTAAATGTGTTACCATTAAATTATGAAATCCGTTATTTTATAGAATACCTAGTGATTCCATAATATAACTGATCGTGTCCGTTAAAGTGTAAAACTCTTGAATTTCATGGTTTAACTAGTTGTTTCATAGAATAACGATCTGCAGCCCGTTAAAGTGTAAAATAATCTATATCATGTATCTCGCACGACAAATGCATTTACCTTCCACCCCTAATGCATTTATGAACTATCCCAGGCCATAGTGAGCGAACTTGTTTAAAGTTCAAATGTTGAAAGAGAAAGAGAAAAGTCTAAAAAATGTTTAGAAATTCAAGCGAAAAAGATGAAATTAATGTCGGTTAAATCTCATTCTGAAGCCTCTGTGGGGTTTACCGTCCGTATCCCAGTGCCTGAAGTTGACAGAGGAAAAGGAGATGCCAAATCTATTTTAGCTATCATCATAAAAATAACCGAAAAAGGATTTTTCCAATTGGGCATAAGAAACGGCCGCATAAAACAATTATATTCCCAATTCCAGTTCAGTGTCTGCGAACAAAAATTAATTAAAATCGAAGAAGTACCGGGTGTAGAAATTTCGCTCCGGTCGGTTGCTACAGCTCAAAGTGTATTACTGGTCAGGCATTTAAAAAATGTTTGTGTAAACCTAGTGTGTCAAGAATAAATGTTTTTGTTTTAGAAATAATATTCTTTGTAATTCCAAGTGTCATTTTAGCAATCCTTGTTGTAAAAAATGATTTTATGGTATGTTTCCATAAATACCATTTACATGCTGCTAAAATTAGATAAATTGCTTCTTTGTCATTTTAATTGTCTATCGTTAGTTTATTTATAGAATACCTAGTTATTTCATTTTAGATAAGTTGTTTATTTTACAATTTAACTGTCTCTCATTAGTTTACTTATAGAATACCTAGTTATTTCATAGAATAACTAGTTAAAGTGTCAAATTAATAACATATTACACACTTTAACGGACACTATCAGTTATTTCATGGAATAACTAGGTATTCTATAAAATAACTGCATATTACATTTTAATTGTAACATATGCACTGAATTCATGCTTAAAATCAATGCTTGTCTCTATTAGGATGATCCATATATACATTAAATAAATAGTTCTGATGTAAAGCTGATAAAATAACACTATCTTAACGTAAAAAATAAAAAAAATGAAAAAAATGTGAGGATACTGAACATTATGCCAAATTTACACTCGGCCAGTTATAAAACTGCAAGTAGACAGGGCATGCGTAAAAAGGCTAAAAAACGGTGTTCGGGCGATGGCAAGTAATTGTCCTGATGGGACAATTGCAAGCTGCTGTATTGTAATTTTTCTTTCTAGGCATGCTCTAGTAGAATTTGGCGGGTTTTTTTTTTTTTTTTTTTTGGCGTGAAAAAATGGTTCATTAACCATAGAATAATTCCAACAATTTTTTTACTTTTGTTTATTTTGATGTGAATTTCTTTCTTTCTACCTTTTTATATTTATTTTATTTACCACTTCTTATTTATTTCCTAATTTAAAGACATTCACCTTTTTTTTATTTTACTATGTTTCTTTGTGTAAGTGTCAATCATTTTAATAAGATACGCGGAGAAAAAAAATATTCAAGGACGCCAAAGCGGCAATTTATAGCCAAACATGGATTACTTGAATATATGTTATAACAAAAACTACTACTCCGTGATCCAGTAAAGCCATCTCCCCGCCACAGCAATCCTGCACTCTGATTGGTTGTCTACCGCTGAAGGAAACGACTACTTAAGACCTGGCGTCGTCCCAAGTTCCTCATTCCAGCTTCGGTAGCCATGTGTGCATCAGCTCACAGTCACTTCTTCCTCAGTTTTCACGCCACTCAACTGAACGTTAGGTCGCTTAACATACTGCTATCTACCGGGGATAAGCCCCTGCCGGGGCTAGGAGCCCCGTTAATCTTTCCATGTTGTTGTTATCGATTCCGTTCTATACACGCGTTGCCTACTTACCGTCTTATAACCGGCTGTGTGTAAAGCCGGAATTAAATTATGAATAAGGTTTAGTTGAAAATAACAATAAAATATTGAAATGAAATCTGCTGTGCATATTTCAGTGTGTCATGTCAGAATATAATTTCTTAAACGGTCAAGCACCACGTGCTCGTGCAAGTTAAATTATATTTTTATTCATTTTTATTCTTTCATTGAGTCACTTTAGTAATGCAAACGATCCAAAAAAAGCTTTGTCTCACATTTATTGTTTAAAAAAAGATATCACATTTCATATAATCACGTACTCAAAATGACATTTTTCTAGGTTTTAAATGCTGTAGTCATTAACTTATTTTTTTAAAAATCAGAGCTTTTGTAAATGGGATGACAACACGTTATTAAAGAAAACTTTCGCATATAAAAAGACTCTCCGTCCATAATTGTAGACATTCTTCCTCTGATATTCGCTAACCGAACATTTCTTTCCTCTTCCGGCCGAGGTTGAAGTTCTTTTGGGCATAGTGAGTTTTGAATCACCGTTTAAAATCAGACGTAAGCAAAGAAATTTATCCGTATACATTCCACAACTCTTACTGTTTGTACATGCGCAGTATGAGGTTTTCGTGCATGTGCGGATAAGTACAATGTTAAAATGGCAATTATAAAACTAATTTTTTTTATTATGATATGACTTTACTATACTAAAACTTTCCCCAATAAATGCTCTACAAAATGTGTACATGTTTCCAATATTAGTTAAGTATTTCTCGAGTTTTTCTCTTTCAAACATACAGACGCTTTCAAGAGACTTCATTTTATACTATGTATATAAGAATAAGGCTAATGCAAAAATTATCATAAAAATACAAAATCAAATAAGTGTTATGTACAAACGTGAAAATAATGGAATATAAATATATATGTATAAATAACCACTCCTGGAAAGAGTGTCCTTTAAATCCGAAATGACCTTGATTGTCACATAGACAGCAGACATTCAAAAAGCATAGAAATAGCATATATATCTTACAAATCTGTCGTCAGAATTTGTTGTTTCTCCATGTCTATTACGTATGCGGTAAAATAAATCTAGAAGAAAAAAAATCTTTAAAGAACTGCTTTTTTTCTTCTACTTTTTATTTTTTATGTGATTTGATTAGGACATATCCTCTCAGATTCGATGACAACTCGCTCTTGACCTCGCCTTCATGCTTTTCGTGTAATTTCTTCGGTCGTTTGTCCTCTGCGCTCTCTCTCTCAAGGCCGACATTCGCGTGATTCGTTCGATTCCAGTTCGCTTTCCCCCGTTTTCGTGTTGCGCGTAAGGTTTTCTGAAATTGGAATGTCAGTGTACCTCGTGTTCGGACACGGGCTTGTGATAATCGTGTGCCGGGAATTCGTACTGTTTTCCCAAAATATTGCAGAAGAAGAATGAATTTTATTGTGTTCCAATTTGGTGCATGATTGAAGTGACAGGAATTTCTGAATTCGACGTGTTCTGGAATTCGGGTATGCGATTGGAGCGTTGTCTGGGTGGGTGTGGGGGCGTAGTATAAGGTATCTATACATAGTATAAAATGAAGTCTCCCGAAAATGTCTGTATGTTGGAACCTCAAAAACACTAGAAATAGTTAACCGATATTTTAGAGTATTTATTGGGGAAGGTTTTAGTACACTAAAATCGTATCAAAATAAAATGGGAAGTTTTATAATAACGATTTTGACCTATTTGCGCATGCGCGAAAACCGCAAACTGTGCATGTGGAAATAGCAAGAGCTATAGTATGCATATACGTTACATTTCGTTGTTTACGCCTGATTTTAAATAGCGATTCAAATTACATTATGCGAAAAGAATGAAATCCATTTTAGAAGTGATCACTTGTGTTTTGTCTCTACGGGCATATCATATTTTTACCTTTGAAAAAGTTTAAATATTTTCGAATGTGTGCAATACAATTTTATTTATCTATTTTTGATAATTTCTAAATATATTTTTATATTTATTTGGTTAGCTTAAAATGCCCATGTTATATCGGAAGGAGGCTAGATTTAAGTTTAAAGCTAATTTTTCTTCTTGGATACTATGCTACGGGCAATGCCGTGCGGCTACTGCTAGTATTGGATAAAATCAATGAATACAAGTTTTTTAATGTGAAACTTTAGTATGGTTGAAGTGTGACTTGCTGTAAAAAATAAAAACTTTGACCTTTTTTTTAAAATTAGCTTTAATGAATGACAAAGTTATTATTTTATTATTACCAGGTAGCTGTTTTAAAGTATTGGGTTGCTATAAAATATCTTTTCCATCTTAATGGTTTCTGCAATTTAAATTACGGACTGAAGTGAAATCAGAATTGATATTTACAGTATGGAAACATGGAGAAATGAATTGTGCAGTTAAAAAAAATAATAGCAAAAATATTGTAGAATTTTGGCGTTGTATAAGCTAAAACCGGTTTAGAATCATAAAGGAAGCACGGGAAATGAATTATGCTAAGTTTCTTTGATGTTTCTAATGGTTGAATCTATTCATAGTGAAATGAATGTCATGCATAAAAATACTCTTGAAAAATATTTTTTGTTATCATTACATTATTTTTTGTTATTCAACATTAAAGTTCCTTGGCCCTCATAAAATATTTTCTGTGTTCTGTTTTAAGTGCAAGGTATTGCTTTGTCGATTTTTCTTTATCTTTCGGATTTTATATCCTTACATTTTCTACAATCTATGCATGAATGTAGTTTCATTATTTTCATTAATTTTAACTGAAGATGCCTCTAAACAGGGAAATTTATTTTACGGCTATCTGTAGAAAATGGAATAATATGGGCACTTGACTTAATATACAGAAAAATGTTGAAAATCAGAAAGGTCCAGTTAAATCCATCTAATCATCCGTTTTCTTTTTTCTACTTATCTAGTTACTCTCTTCCCGACGTGCGTGTTATAATATTGTAAAAGAATTTACTTTTTACTTCCTCATATACGAAATATAGAGAAAGTATTTTCATATGTGAAGTATAGAGAAAGTATTCTCATATGCGAAGTATAGAGAAAGTATTCTCATATGCGAAGTATAGAGAAAGTATTCTCATGTGTGAAGTATAGAGAAAGTATTTTCATATACGTATAGAGAAAGTATTCTCATATGTGAAATATAAAGAAAATATTCTCATATGTGAAGTATAAAGTATTCTCATACGTATAGTATAAAGAAAATATTCTCATATATAAAGTATAGACAAAATATTCTCATATACGAAGTATAGAGAAAGTATTCTCATATGTAAAGTAAAGTTTAAATATTTTGGTGCTTTAACGATTTTGAGATGTGGAGGGGATGACCCACCGTTTTGTAAATATTGATGCATGGATTATCTGATAATCAGATGATTGTTTTAAACCGGTTTAAACAGGTTTTCCACGAAAAAGATTCTACCCTCCAGTAAAAAATAATTTAGAATTCTTTTTGAATTTGAAATGGTCAGAAACCGTTTCTAAATGTTGGTGATTATGAAATATGAGTCACGTAACAACGTGATGTCTTTCTCTCGGATCGATACTACGTGACTTAAAAAAAAAGTAATGCTCTCACATGATAAAATTTGAACTGACAGCATTTCTTTATTATTATTATTATTAAGTTTAAATTGTTATAAGTATTAAAATTTCAAAATATATTTTTTATTTCGAATAACTAATACATCTGTAGAATGTTATCATATTTCTGCCATGGCTTTCAAAAAGTTTAATCGTTCAAAAATTGTTCGTAATGGGATGCATTGCTCCAATGCAGAAAGAACTGTTCACCTGACACATGATAATTTAGCGGGAAAAGAATTTCGATGGATTTGTAACGACACATCGATGCACGATGATGCATGTTCTCACAACATTTCGTGTGCCAACCCAAACAAAATAACTACACTAATGTCTGGCAAATATGAATATCCAAGTCCTGTCCCCGTAGGCTTTTTGTCGAACCTTTGAAGAAGACTCACCCACCGTGGCAAAGTGAAGAGTTCTTTTCAGGCGAACACCATGTAACGTGTTATCATTGTTTCGCTCCTGGAATTAATATCAGACATGTTTTGTTCGTAATTGGATGCCTAATGATGCATGTCAGCATCACCCGAAGCGTTTCGCATTCTTGTTGTTTATAGAATCACTCCTTCAAGTTTCTTCTGAAGATTCGCACCATTGTTTCGTCTTTTAATGGACTGGGGAAGAAGGGGGAGGAGAGCAAAAAACATTTTATTTGATTTCTGATGCATAATGTTATCTTCGATGATTTGTGATAATTATTTTCTCTTTTCTTTCCTTTTCAGTTCAGCGAGCCCGCAATCTCCAGAATAAAGGCAGGAAAGGTACGAATTATGTTTCTTCTCTCTTCTTAATTCTTGTTATTTAAGTTCTGAAAATGTTGCTGTGGTGAAGTGTGAACCGTTGCGAGTAACTGACCTGGGAAGATGCGACTGTTGATTTCCGTGTGAACTCTTTTAATGGAACGTTTTGTTCGCTTTTTTTTTTTTTTTTTTTTGCTATTAGTATTTTTCTGGCGGCTTTTTTTTTCTTGTGAGAACATGGTGTTTTGGTTAGAGAAAGTAAGATAGGGATTTATAGAATCAGTGGCTGTTATCCCCGGGTTCCAGATGTAGAGAGCAACACAAAGTTTAGGAGGTTTTGATGTCTCTGAAATTTACAAGCAAAAAATACTTTTAACTGTTCTTACCAGTATTTCATTATTATTACGTATGCTACCTTGAAAGCAGATGCGTTTTTAAAAGGCTGATGAAGAACTATGAAATCGTAGCTGTTATTTCATCTCAAAATCGGTCGAGCTACAAAACTTTGCTTGCCTGCTAGATTAAAGTAAAAATGAAAGTTAAAAAAATTATCATTATATATATGCCTATACATATATAGCGAGATAGCGACCGATAGAGAAGCCTCGTGATTGTTTCAAACCGGTTTAAACTGGTTAATGACTTGATAATGATGTCGTGTCCGCTTTTTACCAAGGAAAGAGGGGTGCAGTAGCTTCTTAGGATATGGGCTTCTGAGCACCCGAGGGCATAATTCTGACCCAGCTCATATGAGGATGAAACATACACCCACACGCTTGCACAGCCCATTTTTACCGAAGGGCACATTCAAACATATCACAGATAGAACACAGAAGAACAACCATGCCCGAAATAGGACTCGAACCCGCGATTCAGGTTAACGACTTAAATTAATTAATTAAAATAATGACTTAAAAATAATGTTCACACATATGATAACTTGAAATTTGCGATCGTAGATATCATTTATTATTTTTTCTTCTCTCTTTTTTGAAGAATTGATTCTTATTCTAACCTTACCAATTTCGAAAAGAAAAATGCCAATATGTCTCTCAGTGGCAAAGTTGAGGATAAGAGCTTGAGAATAAAAATCACTTTAAACTGCATTAAAAATCAAAACAATTAAAAAAATATTTGTGTATGAAGTATTTAAAGAATGTATTGCAGTCGTTAGAATGATAAATAAAAAATAAAATATCAGCTTCGAATTTTTGATGATAATTTTTCTAGAATCCAAAGAAGAAGAAAATTTATCTTCGTCGTTAAATCTAATGTTATATAAGAAACTAGACTCAACAAAAGATAAGAACATTTAATGTAACAGATAAAACCTCTAACGAACATACAACAGTTATGAACAGAACATACAACATTTTGTGACTGTACACGACAATCGCATGTCACTTGATCTAGCGA
>JAOUZG010021179.1:437658-458147 GCA_026289955.1 Argiope argentata
ACATTTTGTGACTGTACACGACAATCGCATGTCACTTGATCTAGCGACATGTGACATTTTGTGACTGTACACGACAATCGCATGTCACTTGATCTAGCGACATGTGGCATTTTTTGACTGTGCACCATCATCGCATGTTACTTGATCTAGCGACATGTGGCATTTTGTGACTGTGCACGACAATCGCATGTTACTTGATCTAGCGACATGTGGAATTTTTTGACCATGCACCATCATCGCATGTCACTTGATCTAACGACATGTGACTTTTTTTGACTGCACCATCGTCGCATGTTACTTGATCTAGCGACATGTGGCATTTTTGACAGTGCACCATCATCGCATGTCACTTGATCTAGCGACATGTGGCATTTTGTGACTGTGCACCATCATCTCATGTTACTTGATCTAGCGACATGTGACATTTTGTGACTGCACGACAATCGCATGTTACTTGATCTAGTGACATGTGGCATTTTTTGACTGTGCACCATCATCACATGTCTCTTGATCTAGCGACATGTAACATTTTTTGACTGTGCTTCATCATCGCATGCCACTTGATCTAGCGCCATGTGGCATTTTGCGACTATGCACGACAATCGCATGTCACTTGATCTAGCGACATGTGGTATTTTGTGAGTATGTACAGCAATCGCATGTTACTTGCTTAAGTGACATATGTCATTTTATGAGTATGTTTAAAATTCATACACTTTCGACATATGACATCTTATCAAAATCATTAAAAAATTCATTATGATAGCGACATAAAATATTTTGTGGCAAAATGCCGTAATCACTTCATACTTACTTGCACGAACGCTTTGATATAAAAACTTTGACTTTCAAATGATATGACAAAATAAAGGCAGATTTTCAATTAGGCAAAATTAATTACCATACTTAATACTTATTTAGTATTGAGTATGGTAATTGTACTTAGTCATAGGCAGCAATAAAAAATTGTACCTTTGCAATCCTTTTAATAAACTTCATTCAATCCAATCCCTTTGTTAAATTCAGATCAAAAATATCTTTTAAGTGATAACATTGCTACATTTCTGTCCCAGTGAATACAATTTTTTACAAGACTTGTGCAAGTAATACAAATCTTTTACGAAACTTTAAATTCTGGGTGAAAAAAAAAATGAAAGAAAATGACTTACACCACTATAACTTTGACCCATCTAATTCAAAATCAATTTCTGGCAATCTTATTTATGCCCAATTTCATTTAAAATAAAATCAACAGAGAAAAGTGTTTTTGTAGGGGGAATAACGGAAGTTTAAATAAAAATAAATAGCAGTTTCAGTCGTTGAACTCTTACGATTCTTAGCAATACGGTTCTCTTTAGAAATATTGCATTGCCAAATCATTTTTCTTAACTTTTATCAGTTGTTTTCTAGGAAAAGTGGCAAACGTTGAAAGCCTTTTCTTTGTACTGAAATTATCAAAAGCTAAGTTTTGTCCAAAAAAAAAAATAAATTATGTGCATTCTGAATGGCCAGTTTTACGACTTTCAAATGACATTCTCTTTTGTATGACCTTGTAATTTTAACATTTTTCAATTTCAGTCAAGTAATCGAGAACAAAAAGTACGTAACTGATGTTCTTCTTAAAACGGTCTATTGTTTCCAAAACAATATGTATTTGATATGCCCTGATCAGAACCTGAAATAATGGATAATTCAAAACTTCCTCCTCAGCATTCTTCCTGGAATAGACTAGATAGTGTTTCTCTAAGGCATCCAAACATTCAGAAACTATTGCAATATATTTCGTTAGGCTCTTCCTATTTTAACGGGGAAGTGCATACCTTATATAAGAAAATGATAATTTTCATCTAAATTCTTGGACGTAATTAATATTTCAGAATATTTTTTTTATGTTGTTATTTATCAGAAATAATTTGATTCTTATGAATTTAACTGGCTGACTTTTGAACAATAAATGCTTTGAATTCAAAGTGGTTATATTAGCTCATATGTACAACCGTTGTGATTGGTCTCCCTAAAACTTTCTCGCATACCCTTTAATAAACTTTTCATGTTAGAGAACGTCTTACGTGGTATGTGAGTACTAAAGTTAAAAAATATTTATTTTTGGCATGAGTTTAGCTGTTGTTACTTATGGCACTTTTCATGCCCGAATTTTAAACCGAATGAGCGTCTTTCTCTCTTTTAAAGCGCCGACTAGTTCCAAGAGTACGACTTAGCTACACACACGTCCAACCCTTTTTACAGGATGGACTTCTTTCACGCATATCATTCATTCATTCACAGATCGTAATTTAGAATTTATGAATTTAGTATTTTTATTGAATATGTCGTGTCATACTTGATGATTTATTCGGCGATTGAAACGCTGCAAGCTGTCCATAATATCCGAAAATCGAATTCATATTTTAGACATGTTTTCTCAATCGATTGAAACAAATTCTTGACGCAAAGCCGAAATTGTAGTCACAAAATCTTGTGTCAAATTTGATACAATTAAGTTATTGAGTTTTCGAATTATCACTTTTACATGTTTTGAAAGTGATGTTCGTCTGACAATGGTTCCAAATTTAGACACTTTTCCGTTAGCCGGGCGCCATCGAGAAATCGCCTAAGTAATTTGGTAGGATTCTACATCATTTGACGACTTTTTGCTTGAAAATCGCTGTAAGAAGTTTGACAGAATTCTACATGTTTTGGCGATATCCCGCTGGCGCTTGGTTAACGGAAAAGTGCCAACATTTGTCAGTTATTTTCACTATAGATGTAAAATCTTTGTACCGAATTTTATTAATTCTAACTTTCTTTGTGTTGTATTTATTATGTTAATTATACCTTATTAACTGGTCAGTCAGACTTCCTCTGAATAGATTTTATTCAAAATTTAATAAAAAATCTGCAAATATGGTGAAAAAAATCATATACTAAATTTCTATCATTTATCTCAAAGTTCTTTAAAATTATCTTTGTCACAGACAGACGGACATTTTCTAAAAATGTGTTTTTCAAAACCAAGAGTTCTAAAACTTGAAGTATCATCATAACCTTCGAGTTCAAATTTTTTGACGATTACCATACTTTCTCCATAATGTGTATTTGAGAAAGTAAAAAAAAAGTCAAATTTGGATTTTAATCATCGTATCAAAGTGTTTAGACAAGGAAGCTTGTTTTTGTGATTTAAAAGAAAAAAAAACACGTTGCCCAATTTGTCGTGGTCACTTGACTTACAAATCCCCATGAAATGCTCCTACATTAAAAATCGCTTACTGTTGTTGATTTAACGATAAGTTCTTGGCATAAACATTTACATTTGAACATTGGAACCTTTTTTATTGTTATTATCTGTCTGTGGGAAGTTATCTGATGTTGAAAGAAAAGTTTGCTTCTGAGAAGGATATGAATGGAATTTTACTCGGCAGCTATACAACTATCGAATTGTGCGTTTCTTGTAAAAGTCAGCTTAAAAGAAAATTTAAGAGTCTTTCTTGGTTGGAGACATTTTCATCTTTTCAAGAAATGCGAAATTAATAATTGCTTGTCCGTCACGAGATGGCGGGTGTGAAGTTAGTATCGTGAATTATCAGACGAGTTTATTTTGATAAATTAGGGAACAGCCACGCTGTCATCTATATTAATAAAAATGCAACTCGAAATGCGTTGCTAAGCGCAAAACTGGAGAACGGCTTGACAGATTCGGCTAATTTTTGAAAAATATTTTCGTTAAGACACGAGGATGGTTCTTATGGAGAGAAAAAATTAAAAAACTGCGTGGAAAATAGTTAAAACGACACTTTTCTTACTTTCCCGCCAAAAATATTCATTTCCTTCCCCCCACACCAACTGAGTTAGATAGCAAGAAGTAATAAATTATGATATGTTTAGAAAGAAATACGCGAAGTCAGTTGGTTTTCATTCATAGATAACGGGATGTTTTAAAAAAAAGAAAATAATTGCTTTTATTATTAGTCTCTATGGGTATTTAATCCAAACCTGCTCAAAATAAAGTCTGGGTTGGGAATAAAAAAAGAATAACAAAGGGAAAAAAGGGTTTGTAGAAAGAAAAGTAGTGAAGAAAAAAAAGGATATGAATAAAAGAAAAGAAGTGTGTGTGTGTCACCATCATTTCCTCCGTGCGCGGCATTTTCCAAGCTGTTTTTAAACTTTCGCATCTCTTGAAAACCAATTTTGTCTTTATTTGTTTAGTGTGTTTACATTTATGAAAATTTGAATCTCATTCTATAAAAACGTAGAATTTTAGACCTTTCCCTCCACCATTTAAGTAAAATAGCAATTCCGGGACAATCATTGCTCGGATAGAAAGAGAAAGAGTAGTGCAATGAACAGAGCATCTGAAGAAAATAATACTATAAACGAATTATATGATTATCAAAATTTGTTTGGTTTAAAAATATTTTGGTGAAAAACCAGTTCTGAGAAACAGCTACATAAAATATTTGCGAGCATTAATACTGGCGAACCGACTGGTCGCCAAAGGCGGCTAGTATATTAAATATAAACGTGTTATCTCTTTTGAGCTGCTTTCGGTTTCCTGACATCATTCCTCTTAGTAAATATGCTCGTCTGTATAATGGTGCATGTTGCCATTTCTTTCTAGAAGTAATATAACTTGAATGATAAAGTAATGGGAGAATTAGCAAGAACGATGCAAAAAATTAATATGAAAATTGAGGCGATCAGGAGTAATGAACACCTTCGCTGCCAAGCCTAAATTGTATGAGGTTATTCCCATTGCCATGTCTGCTCTGAGTGTTATTGTTCATCTAGTTTTATTATTTCAAAATAAATACACATATTTTGTCATAAATAATCATTTACATGTATAAAAATCAAACACGAGTATACTCGTGGTTTCCATTGGGAATAACCTCGTACAATTTAGGCTTGGCAGCGAATGGGTTAAATAAAGTAGAAATCTTGTAAAAACAATTTATTTGTACCTTTTTTTTTCAAGTTTGTGGCCGTAAAAAGTTTGCAATTGTGACAAGTTGTACGCTATAATATATTGAAAGTATCACGAGTATATTCGTGATTGGCAGCAAATGGGTTAAAGATGGGTAAAATATGAAAACTTTTTAAAAGTTATTACTTCCAAATTAAAATCTTAACGATATCTGTATGAATATTACAAAACTTTAGTTTAAAAAGCCAGCTTTCAGCCAATATACAAATAAATATATAAAATTAAATAAAACAGATTTTTATTTTCTCGTTGTTGTGTTGTGACTAATGGCACTTGCCGTGGACCAGCCCCGCTGATACATCAGCAGATTTTAAGCCGGAGATATACGTCTCTTGTTTTACAAGTAGCGCCATCTAGGGCCAAGAGTACGACTTAGCTACGCACACGTCACAACCCTTTTTAGGGGGCGGACTTCATTCATGCAAATTCATTCATTCATTTCAGATCGTAATTTAGACCTGGGAAAGAGAACAATCACCTCTGACCCAGTACCCCCAGTGATATTACTCTCGGTTTGGAGGACTTTGAGACCACAAACAGATTTAACGAGCGCCACACATTCGGGGAATGTTTTGACCGGTGAGCTTCGAACCCGTAATCTAAGGAGTACGAGTCCAACGCTCTACCTACCAGGTCATCCCGGCCGACTCTCTCGTATATGTAGTATAGAGAAAAAAAAAGTCATCAAAAAATCCGAACTCGATATTTTGATGAAATTTTATGTTTTAAAGATCCCAGAGGTAGAAAGAACATTTTTGGAAAACGTCCACATGTCTGTCTGCAACAAAGAAAACACGAAAACATCCTGAATTAGTTGGTTGAAATTTGGTATATGGTCTTCAAACCGAATTAGCAGGTTTCTGTCAAATGTTAAATAAAATCTGTTCGAATATTATTTAACACAAGAACTGCGAAACGAAGAGAGGTTCACAGATTTGTAGACACCAGTCAAATTTTGAATCAAAACCATCCACGGATTGATTGTCTGTTGGTCTGTACATTCAGTAATGTATGTTGTTGTGACGTATGTCACTTGCCATGGACAAACCCCGCTGAGAGACATCAGCAGATTTTAAGCCGAAAGGAGTATTTCTTGTTTTTGAAGTAGCGCCACCTAGGGTCAAGAGTACGACTCAGCTGCACACTCATCACAGTTGCTTTCACAGCCCCTTTTTATAGAGGGGAAGTCACATACCTTACAGATAGATCACATACACAACACCGCTTCATGCCCCTGCAAATATAACCACCTGTTTATTTAAACAGTGTAATGAGCATGAAGTGGAAGATATGAAATACGGTCATTTCTATACACTCCTGTGGCTGTTGCTCGACCTCTCACATTTATTGGTTAAAATATGGTAAGGGATTTTAGTTTTGAATTAAAGACAGATGGAGACAGTGAGCTGTTTGAAATTTAAATGGGAAGTGGCTTTGTCTAATTAAGGTAACTATTGGAGAGAAACTGAAGACTTATGCTAATTCACATAAACAGACTTACAATTTGTTTGAGATTACAAATTTTTGGAAAATATTGTAAAAATACAAAAGAAAAATTAGTGACGAGGACAGAAATAATAAAAAAGAAAAAAAAAACAAGAAATACAAATAAATGCTATGTTTAAACACAAAAATAACAGAAAATAAAGATGTGGATTTGTAGAGCTACTCTTGTGAATAGTGTTCTTGAAATCTGAACAAATCTCGGTTTCCTTTGATATGACGAATCATTCTTTGAATTTTCAACCTGGATCCTTGGGAAGAGGCAACACTACGGAACCAAGCACGGTCTAGTTCAGGTGTTGGCTTGGTCATATGGAAGGAGGAAGTCAGCAAACATTCTGTTGCGTAGTGGATCGGCTTAGTATCAAAATTTCCGCAAGGACAGGATGCATTAGAGATCAGGTTAAAACGTCGGAGATATGAGGGGAATGGTCTGAAATGTAAATTAAAGAATTTCTTCCCTTTTCCAGTTACTTGGTACAAGTGAGACTTTGGGGAGAATGTTGAATGTAGATCACCCCGTATCACCGTCTTCCCAATCTTTTTGGCACTCTTTCATCATTTTTTGCTTAAAGAACAGATAGAACACAGAACAACAACCATGCCTAAACCGGGAACCCGGGATTTTCAACTCTCGGGGAAGGCGCGATACCAATATTCCAGGACGCCGACCGAGAAATGTGTGTTGTGACTAATGGCACTTGCCGTGGATAAGCCTCCGCTGATACGATCAGCAGATTTTAAGCCGGAGATATACGTCTCTTCTATTACAAGTAGCGCCATCTAGGGACAAGAGTACGACTTAGCTACATACACGTCACAACCCTTTTTAAGGGGTAGACTTCATTCATGCAAATTCATTCATACATCTTAGATCGTAATTTAGACCTGGAAAAGAGAACAATCACCTCTGACCCAGTACCCCTAGTGATATTACTCTCGATATGGAGGACTTTGCGACCCCGAACAGATATAACGAGCGCCAGTCGTCATACACTCGGGGAATCTTTTGGCCGGGGAGTTTCTAACTCGTAACCTAAGGATCACGAGTCCAACGCTCTACCAACCAGTAAATATAAAAATTAAAAAAACGTAGTGACTTTAAAATGTAAAATTTAATGCGGGATTTTGTGATTATAAGTACAGTTTTATGTCAAAGTTTGTTTCAATTAGTTAGCAAGAACGTGCCAACCAATATCATGAAAGGCATTCCCTGACATGAAAATATTATTAGAAAGTGTGCGAGAAAGATTTAGGTAAACCACTCCTACTGGGTTTCTTCGCGAAATCAATTAAACGGCATATTATACAAAAATTTACTTTTTTAAATAAAAGATTTATTTAAAAAAATATTACAATGTTGCAAGTTATTTAACGTTAGTGGGACTTTTTTTTTTGTTATTTTTGTTTATTTAAAGAATATGTTCTTGAAACTTCCTGACAAAAAATTATATTTGCATAGAAAAAATAACCCATTTCATGCTCTAATTAAATGCTTTGCCTTCATTTTATTATGCGACATTTCACAGCCTCGTTCATTCAACTCTTTCAATTTGACGGAAGACACTCGGACAGAATTTCAATCATGTTTTTCTTCTTGTCTTGGCGAGCGTGGTAATGTCTCTGTGCGATAGTTCAGTCACAACAACCAATTGTCTTGAACTGTGTAAGATGAAGCGTTCATACTAGAGCACTAGCGATCGTTGCAGACTGACCTAAGGACTTTTGCCAGACGTACATATGCGACCACACCGACGGTTTATGCTGAACTTATACGTAACCTGAACAGTTAAAGGGTTTAAAAATAGGTTTTAAAAAAATCCCGTGAAAGCATGATGTTGTTTTCGGTTTTTTTTTTTTTTTTATTTTTGAATAATTAAAGGCAACGAATAATTGAAGCTCGAAATCGTTTAGGTAATTACATAAACATAAATGACAATATTTATCAACATATTTTAATCTCATATATTTTTTCACTTGCTTTTACCAGTATTGCATTATTATTACATACACTTCTTTGACAGCAGATGCGTTTTTAAAAGGTTGGCCTAGAACGAAGACATCATAGCTATTACTTCATCTCAAAATCAGTTGAGCTCCTAATCGCCAAAACAATCGCCGAATTTGCATTCTAATAAGCTCTTTCGTAATTATAGTTCGCCAGTGCCATACTTTTAATAATACACAAGTACATTTTCAAAGCGTATGCTAGAAACTTTAGAGGGTAACTACCGATAAGTAACAGTAGGAAGTACGGAACGCAGAATGTGAATTGCATCAGAGTGCGAAAACATTTTGAAAGTTGTAGTCGCTATAGGTTTGAAGGTTGAAAAATAAAGTACTACTTTTTGAATTAGTAATATTATAGTGAAACTCGGTTTTATATATTTTTCGGTAGAAAGCCTTTTTCATCTAAAATATGTCTAGATGAGGAAATAAAATTTTACAGAACATAGTCAGTATTAATTACATTGCTTTCTAAGTGGTTTTATTTAAATATATGTATTCGCTAATGTGCCAAATAGAGATAGGTATATAAGAAATGTCCGTAAACCTAGTGTTAAGAATATTAATTCCCAGGAATTATGCACTGTTTGCTCAAACCTTAGTCTTCTGAAAAGAAATCAGAATTAATTAAACCGAATAAGTTGAAATGAAAATTTTGATTTGATATAGAGACAAAACATAAAAAATTTAAGAAAATCGACGATTGTCGAGTGAGAACATTATTAAGTATGAATTAATTTAAGTTATTATTCAGTTTAAACTGATTTGAAGCAATCACGAGACTTCTCTATCGGTCTCTATCCCCCCTCTCTCACTATATATATATATATAGGCATATAATATATAATGATAATTTTTTCAAACTTTCATTTTCAATTCTTTTAACTTTTTCAATTTTTTTAAACTTTCATAAACTGCTCAGGAAGTCGTCAAGAATTAATCGGAACACGAATTTGGTTCTTGAAATGACAGTTTTCCGAACTGCTTTATTGAGTTTTTTGATTGATGATAAGTAGGTGAAAGTAAGTAGATTTAGTTGGGAAATGAAAAGTTCTCCTTATTTTATAGGTAGTGAATTATAGATTGTGAGTGCTTTTTTTTTATCCATGCGACAAATATTTTATGGATTGAAATGTTATTTTAATAATTATAATGCAAAAGATGAATTCTTTGAATGGATTTATTGCTGTCTATAAATTTTATAAAGTGACTTTAAAAATTGTTTTAGATTTAAATGAATAGAAAAGCGTAAGAAAATATATTTTAACCTTCTGAAATATTTTTTTCTTTTTAAAGGTATTTTTTAAACTAACCAGTGTTCAGAAAATGTGTATATTAACTGACTTGTTTGTATAGGAGTGTTAAATTTTCACAACACTCAGTCATATTTTCATAAAAGAATAAAGTTGTTTATGAAGAAAAATATATATGCTAAAATTTAACAAATTCAGATTCTTAAATTAACAATCTAGTTAACTACAAAAATAATTAACTTGTTACATTTCTGAAATATCGTATTTGCATGCGTGCAAAAGTACAAGTTGGCAGGCGGTCAATTCCTTGTCCAATTTGGTTCCGGTTTTTGTACGGACCTAATTTTTATCAGCCTAGAATAGCCTGATTGGTAGAGCGTTGGGCTCGTACTCCTTAGGTTACGAGTTCGAAACTCACCAGCCAAAAGATTCCCCGAGTGTATGGCGGCTGGCGCTCGTTAAATCTGTTCGTGGTCGCAGAGTCCCCTATGCCAAGAGTAATACCACTGGGGGTACTGGTTCAGAAGTGATTACTCTCTGTTCCAGGTCTAAATTACGATCTGAGATGTATGAAGGAATTTGCATGAATGTAGTCCACCCCCTAAAAAGGGTTGTGACATGTGTGTAGCTAAGTCGTACTCTTGTCCCTAGATGGCGCTACGTGTAAAACAAAGAAACGCATCTTTAAGGCTTAAAACATCTGCTGATAGCATCAGCGTGTGCTTGTCCAAGGCAAGTGCCATTAGTCACAACAACAAGACGTTTTGTTATTATTCGGTACGTGTTCACTTTCACTCTAACAGACAGACATAATTCTAAAATTATGTGTTTTGGACTCTGAGAGAGGCTTCGTTGGCCTGGTGGTAAGGTCACGGCTTCAAAACCGGATTGTTTCAAGTTCGAGACCCGATTTCACTGGGAAGAACTGCCATGTAAGCGGTCTGGTGCATGTTAAGACCATCGGGAGCAAATACTCTCCCCTGTTGTGATGTGTAAGTTTGGGAAGGGATGTACCAGCTCAGGGGTCATCTTCGTCATCTGATCGCGGTTCGAAGCTACGAGGTCTTTTATCTCTGGGAAGTCTGCAATGTGGAGATTTGTCCAAATCTTGAATTCAAATAAATATTTTGACTATTGCAATATTTTCTTTTTATATACTTCGTAATCGAGGAGGGAAAAATAATTAGTTGACCTTCTTTTGAAATTTGTGAATGATCTTTTAAAACACTTTATATTTTTTTTCATTGGTTGGTTGGTTGGTGTCGTGTCCATTTGAAGTCAAGTCAAATTACTCCATGTGCCAGAATCACGGCCTTGGCAATGTTCACAATCTTGTCATTGTAGAGGTCTCCCCGAAAGGGAAATTCATCAATGGCCTGTGAGCTTCTCATGAGATGGCCGAGCAGGAAAAGATGTGTTTCGGGGTAAGTTCCTCCACTGGGCAGTTCTCGCATAATTTGCAGGTTCTGGCGCCGTCTTCATTGATGGTCATGCCCTAGAAGTGTTGGGTTCTAAGTGTTGAGATAGTTTTGGTAACAATCATTTCTGCATTGATGACACATAATTGATGTTCCCGTTTGATGTGTTTTTTCCTCAGTTTGCATCTCGCGAATGCATTAGCATCTCCCAAAGTCACGGTGCTGGTGATGTCCGAGTTGAGGTCCCTCGCCTGCCTGTCTGCCTCCTCATTCCCCTCATCGCCGACGTGTGCAGGCATCCACTGGAAAGTGCAACTCTATTCCAATGTGGAAAATTTCCTGTTAAATAGTGATGAATGTCCTGTGCAAGCCTGGAGTCTCCATTTCCCACCGCTTCTAGGGCCGCCCTGGAGTCGCAAAAAAATGACGAGCCCACTAGCTTTGTCGGCATCACTCAAAGAAATGTACGTCCGAAGTACCTCCTGGATTGCCATTATTAAAATTAGATGTGACGTTTCCTGCTCCAATACTTTTTTGGATCCCCTTGTCATTCGTCAGAATGATAGATATGCCTGCTCCACCGTATTTTTTTTCTTTATTTATTAAGATGAATCATCATGTAAGATGATGCCTGATTTGTACAAACTCGCCATTATCAGTACAGTTGATTGTCATTTAATTCGTTAGTTGCTAATGACGTACTAACGTAAATAATCAGCACTAACCGTCAGGCACTTTCGCATGATCGACAACGAATGCGTTTTCTCAGTTAATCTGAATTCCATAAGACGGTAGAATTAAGTAGATCAGACAAAATTGATTAACCAGGACCCAGAACAATCTCTTTCCAATCGTTCGTACCAGATTAAAAAACAACAACGTATTTTTAATATTCTTTACTTAACTTGCGAATATTTAAATAATATTTTTAAAAAAGATATTTAATTAATATTTTAAAGTAACAGTTTGAAGTAGTTAAAAATATGTGACTATATTCAGCTAAGTTTTGGTTTTTTTTTTTTTTTTTTTTTTTTGAAAACGTTTGAAAACTGTTATATTTTCGAATATTTGCAAAAAAAAGATTGAAAAATCATCTATGAAATCAAAATATACCAGTCAAGGGTCAAACGTAATTAAATAATTGGGAAAAAGAGCATTTTTGGTGTGCTAAAAAGAGGCGTAAAACAAAAAACTGTCAGTTTAGTGGTATCCCATATGATTTGTTTATAGTTTTGTAGATTCCTTATGGAATATATTATTCTAGTTTCTTAACTAAAAAATAAGCTGTATTTTTAGCCATTCTTTAAATATTGATATTCAACTCATAAATAATACGAAATGTTCATTTTTTTCAGATTGTGAAGTTTTAAAACAATCATAAAATATTTTTTAATGAATATATCAGTTTTTCAAGTTAAGGAGATGCAGATCATTTTGAGAAATTATTATTCAAAAATTGAATAAAAATAGGCATTACATTTTAATGTATGAAGTTTTTCATGAGGGAATTCTATATTCTTTATTTGAGAAAATACCACCTAAAAACAGCATTAAAATGTAGGCAAATGCAATTATAAAAATTAATGCAACTTCAAAAATAAAAGCACTGATACATACTTTTTTGAAGTAACCTGTTTAAACATTAATAATATTAATTTAAAAAAAAATAGTTTCGCCAAAGGGGGGGGGGGATTTTTTTAACGTAATCACCTACCTTAATTTTAAATAATTAGATGAAATCTACAGTCTCAAATTTCAAATTATCATGTGATGTCATTATTATTTTTAAGTCCTTATTTGTCTTAATCTGTCATTAAAATAGTTTAAAACAGTTTGCAAAAGCAATACTAGTAAAAGCAGGTCCACCTTTTAAAAACACATCTGCTATCTAAGAAACATATATAATACTAATGCAATATTCATTATAAAGCAGGTAAAAAAAACATATATACGATAAAAGATATTACCGGCTCTCTGGCACAGAGGTAGCGCGTCTTATTCGTGTTCTGGGGGTCCCGGTTCGGGCATGGTTGTTCTTCAGTGTGCTATCTGTGAGATGTGTGACTGTGCCCCCCTGCAAAAAGGGGCTGTGCAAGCAAATGTGGTAAGTCTGTAGCTAAGTCGTACTCTTGGCCTTAGTTGGCGCTACTTCAAAAACAAGAGACGCTCCTTTCGGCTTAAATCTGCTGCTGTATCAGTGGGGGCCTGTCAATAGGCAAGTGCCATAAGTAACAACTACAGATGGTGATAAATATTGTCATTTATTCTCATTGCCTATGCGATTTCAAGCTTCAGTTATTCGTTACCTTCAATTATTCAAAAAAAAAAAAAAAAAAACCTAACGGAAACAACATCTTGTTCTCACATAATAATAAAAATGAACTCTTCATCACATGTTTTGTTATCCACATAAGATGATCAGACGCAAAAATAATCCTTGATAGAACGGATTTTAGATTCTTAATGCTTTTCTAGTGAAATTATCTTGGGTTGGATATTTTAATGAAATGTTTTCTATAGTTACCTTAGCTACAGGTAAGCACAAACAAAGAGGAAGAGTAATTTTAAAATATTTTATTTACGCTTTAACTTTTCTTGACTTCGTTTTTATTTGATAATTTTTAATTTTACCGTCTGAATTTTTAATATTAATATTTTATTTTTATTGATATTTTTAACCACCCTCATTCTTTGCTTTCTATAATCAGTTCAGAAAATTTGATAATTTAAATTGAATTGAAATTTATTTATTAAATTTAACTGAAATTCCTTTTCCTTGTTTACTTCTGGAAGAATCTGTTACTGAAAGCAATAGAAAAGAAATGCGTCGGAAGGTTGAACTTAGGCAAGATTCCGTAGCAAAATGGAAACCATTAATAGAGACTTGGATAATAAGTGACTTAATAGAGACTTGGATAATAACTGACCCTACCGCTCTGTTAATTCCTTTCAGCTATTTCCTGATTTCTCGATAATAGCATGTTTTTATTCAAGATTCTTAAAGAGCACATTCAACTTGCATTGTGAAAAACATAGCACAGACACATAACAGTATAAATTTTTGTTGAGTGACTGAAGTCATTTTCTTTTAACAATGAATATAGAATTTTAATATTCATTTAAAGTATTTGTTTATTTAAAAAAAACAAAACACACTTATGCATATAACAGTATAATTTTTTGTTTTATTGTAAATCTTTTTGCTCGACTTGTTATTATTTTTATACAGCTATTATTTTTATGGCTGAGTGACTGAAGAAATGTCCTTTAACAATGAATATATAATTTTAATATTTATTTAAAATATTTGTTTATTTTTTTAAAAAAAAACACTATGGTAGGGAAAAACCGCATTTTCAGAGTGCATTATTTGAGACACGTTTAAATAAATGCCATGTTCTTATGCATGAAAAACTTATCTTTCTTCTAAATATTTAGTAATTTTACTGTGGCCTGGTTGGTAGAGCGTTGGACTCGTACTCCTTAGGTTACGGGTTCGAAGCTCACCGACCAAAAGATTCCCTGAGTGTGTGGCGGCTGGGGCTCGTAAAATCTGTTCGTGGTCGCAAAGACCTCCATGTCGAGAGTAATATCACTGGGGGTACTGGTTCAGAGGTGATCGTTCTCTGTTCCAGGTCTAAATTACGATCAGAGACGTATGAATGAATTTGCATGAATGTAGTCCGCCCCCTAAAAAGGTTTGTGACGTGTGTGTAGCTAAGTCGTACTCTTGGCTCTAGATGGCGCTACTTGTAAAACAAGAGACGTATATATCTGGCTTAAAATCTGCTGATGTATCAGCGGGGCTTGTCCATGGCAAGTGCCATAAGTAACAACAACGAAAATACTGTGGCGGACGTAGCAAAAATTCTCTTTCTCTTGACCCACGCACATTTGTAGAAGTATACGAAAAATTCTTAGGGAAATCTTGAAACAATTGCTTGTTCTAAGCAATTAAATTTATTGGTTCTTCTCGGTTATTTTATTTCAATAATTGATTTCAAACTCGCAATCGGCCCATTACAAATAGAAATGCAACAAGAATAATTATTATGTGTTGGGAAGGCAAAAAGGAGCCTTGTAATGTTGTGCCCTCTTGTTCATTTGAACGAAGGAAACAGTACTTTAGCTAGACGTGTTCGGAAAAATCGGAGAAGGCGTGAGGAGAGGTAAAAGATCAAAATTTTTGGCAATAAATGACTTTGTATGAAGAAGAATGCTCTTGAACTATTGATCTTAAATATTTGGACTGAAATAGCGTGGAATACTACCGCTTTATTAAAATTGGCGTAGAGTGATCGTGAATGACTGGCCTTAAAATGGATTGGCTGAGACATGAAATAGCATGGAGTGTTACCGCTTAACATTGGTAAACCGTGAATGTTTATGAGTGCCCGGCTTAAACTGATAAATTAAAAAAGGGAATTAACATGGGCGTAAAGTGATCGTGAATGACCACATTGAAGATCGATGAATGCTGTTCCATTTTAGTAGTATTCTCTTTTAGTAGTAAATTGGAAAAAGAGAACAAGTAGATTTATTAATTACTAGCTTTTATCCGAGACTTTGCAAGCAGGGAAAAGCGCATAACTAAACTAAAAACAATTTATTTACAGTAAATCCAAACCACAAATCAAGTCCATTTTGTTTATCGATCGAGATTGAGATAACTACAACAATATTACCCACATATTTTTTTAATGAATAATATATTTTTATTTTTAATATTTTTTAACTTTTAATTAATATGAAAACGCAATCGTCATTAATTACAATACACTGTACATGCATGAATTTTCTACGGCAGTTGGGGTAACGCGATACAGACAAGAAATTTTTAATTTCCTTTATTTTGTTTTATTCTAATTCAAAAATACTTCTGAATGAATCCGAAAAATCAATTAATTAACCATGTTTGATTTTAAATACATCAAACACCAAGAAAATAAACAGAAACGTTTGAAATAATCGCTCGAAAACATGTTAAGCCTAACCTTATTAGCGTGAGGAGAAAAAACAAACCGAAGTCTTACTTATTTTCGCTGGTCAAATGAAGAAGATTTTTGGCGGGAAGGCAAAAAAAGTGTCGTTTTTACTATTTTCATCGCTATTTTTCCGTGTTTTCTCTCTATAAAAACCTTTCTCGCATCTTTTCGAAAATATTTTTTTAAAAAAATGGCTGAATTGATTCAGCCGTTATCGAGTTTTGCGCTGAGCAACAAATTTGCGATTCATTTTTATTTAAATAATTTTTTCTATGTATGGTGTAAATGGATTATCTTTTGCTGCAGGTACCAACGATGCCTTCGTTCTCATTCAGATGGGGAAGGAGAAGTTCCAGACGACGGTTCAGGAGAAATCCACCGATCCGGAATGGTACGAGGAGTGTGACTTGTAAGTGGAAACGAATGTTCTTTGATTTCTCCACTGAGCAGATTTTGTATAACCGTAAAACCTCTCTATTATCGACCCAGTAGTTTATTGATGGAATTTTTGTGCGATCGAAGACATTTTGAAATCCCTGCCTTTGTACAGGTGTCGAACTCGTCACCTGACCGCTGTTTAAAATAAAGAGGTTCGTCCCGAAATAACCCTAGTGATGCTTTATAACGGGCCGTTAATATAATTACTTTAAATAAACTAAATCCAGCCTTTGCAAAAAAAGGGGGCTTTAGACTTATACAAAGGTTATCGTCGGGCTATTCCTTGTTAGCTCAAAATGTAAATAACAATTTTACAGTCTCGTCTTGATATTTTCCGACATTAAAAAGATCGAATAGTATCATAGAGTTGTCAAATAGAAAAAAAAAAGAAGATAATTTTGTAATTTTTTTTTATTAATTGTCGCATTTTCACAAAATCCGTCTCGACTGAACTTTTTCGAAATGACAGTTATTCCCACCGACAAACTGATTAATCGAGATAATTAACCTTTAACTATTATCTCGATTTTTTTTCATTAGGAGAATCGAGATTTTTTAATAAATCTATTCACCAGGATTTTTTGTGTATGTGTATCAAAATTGGCCAACCTGTGAGAACAGCGTGCCGTTTGAAATGTAAAATTTAATCTTAAGTTTTTAATGGTACTGTGATATCATGGGGCCATATGTACAGAAATGCATACACATACAGAATGTCCCAAACGGACAGACACTCAGTTTAATTTTTTACCTATTAGAGATAAGTGGGTAATGTAAATTGCAAAGTACTTCAAAATCAGGTACGAAATAAGACAATGTTAATAATAATAATGATTCGGTGTTATTTTTTGAAAAATCACATTTTTAAAATTTTTGTACGGCCCCTGTAGACAAATTTACTCAGTTAAAAAGTTTTTATTTTTTAAAGCAATAACATTATTGCAAAAAGCTATATACTCTTATCTTTAAAATTGAGTGGGTTATACTTAATTGGAAATGGGACGCGATGCATAGGGACCGTACACCTAAATGTTAATAATATTAAAAATAATAGAAATAAAATTTCTAACATATAAAAAGACAAAATGACAAAATGATAATTTTTGCATTAAAACCTATCTAGGGCATAATCGCGACAACGTTACGTATTCCTAATCAATGTTTTTTTTATTATGTTGGGACGACCATTTTTATTTGTAAAAATTAAAATACAAATTATTTTGTAAAAATTTCATCTGTAAAAATTAAAATATGAATTATGTTGTAAAAATTTTATCTAAAAATTAAAATACAAATTATTCGTAAAAATTTTATCTTTAAAAATTAAAATACAAATTATTTTGTAAAAATTTTATCTGTAAAAATTAAAATACAAATTATTTTGTAAAAATTTTATCTGTGGAAATTAAAATACAAATTATTTTGTAAAAATTTTATATGTAGAAATTAAAATACAAATTTGTAAATGGATACAAAGTCATAATATACCTATATATCAACATGTCCAGCTGAACTAAACTGGATATTTAGTGTCTTAATCAACATTTCAGGAAAATAGAACTGAAATTCTAGCGTGCAATTAACGTTCATGGAGGACGAGAAATCTCGTTTGTACCATTGATTGCGTTAAGTTATGATTCCTTTTGTAATCATTTTTCTACTCGTGCTTCAGATTTTAATTATTTATCTTATTTCAGAACTCTCATCGGTAGAGATTCAGATGTTCATCTTACCGTTTATCACCGCAACATTTTAGGCCTGGAGGAGTTCCTTGGCCAGACCTCGATATCCTTGCGAGGAATAGAAAATTTCGACCGCCCTTTCACGAGGTAAGCTTTTGTTATTTGGTTTGTCCTTGGAAAATCATAAGATTAACTGAAACTCGGGGTGGTATCATTGTTTTTCAGTAGTCATTCGAGATTTGAAACTTGTGATTTATGGTATAGATAGATTTGTGTCCCTTAGTGTTAAAAACATAAATTCTTATGTTTCAGTGTAAGAGTAGTTTTTATTTTATATTTAAAAAAAGGCGGAATTTCTTATTAATTCTAATTAGATTGATCCTACTGATTTAGATCCATTTTATTTATTCATATCTGAGAAAGAAAATATTTCGAAATAATTTCTTATTTGAATTTATGCATGCTAAAATTATGCGACGGGTCTTTTTAAAGTATTCTCCCTCTCTGTCCTTCTCTCTCTTTTGCTGTTTAGTTTCGTTTCTAAAATATTCATGTTTGAAATATCCTGCCATAAACCAAAAAGAAGAAAAATGCATATTTCCTACGAATTTTTCAATTTGGATTTCAAAAAAGTAGCATAGGCTAAAAAAATCTTGTGTTTTACATTTGCGAATAAAATATTGTCAATCATTTCTGAGCTAGCATCTCTTTTAACGAATGATTCATATCACGATAACATACGTACGCGCCCGCGCGCGCGCACACACACAAAGCAGCTTCTTAAATCAGAGATATTTCTCACTTAGTGACGACGAGACATCTTAATGTCATATGTACGAGCATAATCCTGTGCATCTCGACTGTATCTATGTTTTAACGCTTGTATGTTAAAGTTTTTTTTTTTCAATTAAAAAACGAAGTTGCTATTTATACAGTTAACATTTATAGTTAATTACAATTAAATTAAAAGTGTGAGATGTTTTAGTAAGTTTCATAGTTTCACATTGTAATGTAATATGAGGAAAAAGTATTTCGGTAACATGCGAATTCTAGCTGAGCAAGAGCTCATAGCAAAAAGGGTTGCTGAGGGTGTGTGTAATTCATTAGGACAGCATTAAAAAAAATCACCTCAGTATAGCATCAATTTTCCTGAGAAATACAGAAATTGGAACATAGACATGGGAAATTGTCGTGTCGTGTATTCACTTTAATAAGGCAGAAGCTGTGCACTACAGATTCATTTAATGATAATGTTGTGTCTTATTTTCGCTACTTTTTATGGTGTGGGCTTAGACAACTGCCTTTAGACAATTTTCTAGTAAAAAAACAACAATTTAATAAAATAATGTTGTTCCGCTTTGCAACGGAAGGAGAGGTGCAGTAGCTTCTGAAGCTATGTATACCTGAGTACCGGATGGCAGAATTCTGACTTCTAGCTCACACACATCACAAACCCTTTTTACGATCACCTTTTTATCAATCATGCATTTCATTCATTCAAACATAGATCGAAATTTAGGTCTGGAACAGAGCATGATCACCTCTGACCCAGTACCCACAGTGGTATTACTCTCGACTTGGAGGACTTTATGACCACGATAGGTTCAACGTGCGCCAACCATACACGTATAGAATCATCGACTGGAGATGTTCGAACTCACAACTTAAGGAATATGGGTTCAACGCTCTACATACCTGAATATCCGGCGTAGTGAAAATGATAAATTATGATTTTGTAAATATAACTCTTTACTGTCATTATCCATTCAAGATTATGAATCATTTTGATGTTTTATATATTTAATTTGAATATTAAAAATACCTACAAAGTAGTAAGAAATTACACATTAAACAGGAGAATTCTACTTAAAACAATTATATATATTTGTTTTCCAGAAGAATAAGCAAATGTTTATATTAAGTGAATAAGTACGCATCAAATTACTTTTCCGAGTGCTACACACTCACGCACGCACGCACGCACACACACACACACGCACACACACACACACACACATTCCCGTACCCGGCATTGCTCGGGTAATGGAATTAGCGGAGGAAAACAGTGCTTGGTGCACCCAGTTACGAAAATCCCCTATAATAATTACTTATTACCTATATTTTTTTTCTAATTTTAGGAGGGTCCCGGGGACCCTGGACTCCTTATATATATGTGTGTCCTTGTTCCTTTGCAAACGCAGGCAATCCACATTATATATATA
>JAOUZG010021179.1:458247-471517 GCA_026289955.1 Argiope argentata
TATATATATATATATATATATGTGTGTGTGTGTGTGTGTGTTTTAAATTTGACTAAAGAAAACGCGTTGTTATTTTTGTACATTTACCCGCGTACATTTGATTAGTCTTTGGAATGAATTCTTAGCACACCCATCTGCTCTTGAATGCTTTTAATTTCACTTTCGATTTTACTTATCACTTTGATTTATCGCTTTTTGCGAGCAGAAACAATTCAATTCTACACGCTTATGTAGCCGAATTCTAGATTATTATTTTATCTGAAATTAAGGTTGTTGACTGCGTTAAAAATTTATTTTTATGTGAAAATATTATTTTTTAAAAAATTTAATATTTTTAATCTTATAGCAGCTCTATTTATAAATCATATGAATTTGGTTTCTGTTTCGAAAGCTGCACTGATTATTTCTTATTGTGTTTTTTAACCTTTTTCATTTAATTGGTATATTTCGGTTTCATAGATATTTTTAAAATCATTTTTTATGCAAAAATTCAAAAAATAATTATTTTAGTGTTTTTTAGAATAATTTCTATCTTCCTTAATTAGGCGTTGTCTTGTTCCCTAAATTGATTGAAGATTCTCGAAAATATATAAAATTTGATACAAATACAATTTTAGAATTGTATAATCAGCAAGCCATAACTGCATAGTTTCTGATTGTTTGTGTGATATCAACTTGTGTTCGTAAGATCAACTGAATAAATGATCGAAAATAAGTTAAATAATAAATGATACTTTATGTACCATGCTTCTTACGTGTTTATCTTGACTAAAAAATATGCTAAAAATACTGATGGTAGATTTTTTTAAAAAAATATTGTGACTAAGCTTTTATTTTGTAGTCGGAAAGATCTTCATTTGAATAAAGTTTCAAAATACGAGTGTTTATTCATCTTGATGATATTATCTTAGATGATTTTGAATCTTTATCTACTTTTATTTAGGAAAATCAATTAACATTTCATAACGTTCATTTTTATTTTGTCCCATACTTACTATAGAGAATGTACAGTAATTTTCAACAAATTCAACTCACGATTTTGACGTATCTCCGCGTTTTAGAACTCTCTGAATTCGAAAAACATGTTTTTGAAATTTATTCGTCTATCTCTCTCTTTGACAAAGATAACTCAAAATTCTTTAAGTTGGATTAATGAAATTAGGTATAAGGTCTTTGCTACAAATTTGCTGATTTCTATCAAATTTTGAGTAAATTCTGCTCAGAGGAAATCTATCTGTTCATCTGGTTGAATACAAATTAATATAATAGATACAATAAAAGATTAAAATGAAATCTGCTATGCATATTTCAATGCATCATGTCAGAACATCATTTCTTGAACGGCCAAGTACCACGTGCTCCTGCAAGTTAAATTATATTTTTATTCATTTTAATGGTTTCTTTGAAGGAGTCACTTTAGTACTGCAAACGATCCAAAAAATAAATTTGTCACGCTTTCATTGTTTAAAAAAATATCACATTTCCTGCTTATTTCATTTCACATAATCACGCGCTCAAAATGACATTTTTCTAGCTTTTATTTGCCGTAGTCATTCACTTGCTTTTTTAAATCTGAGCTTTTGTAAATGGGATGGAAACTCGTTATTAAAAGCTGTCTTTATGAGATGCTCGTTCAGATAGTAAAATTTTTATTTTTCGCCTGGTAATTTTTGTTGACGCCCCAAACTTCATCTCAAAAACAACATCATGTTCTGGCATGATAAAAAGAAGAGACCTGGAGGGATAAGATTCAGTATACAGATTTAATATCTGTAGTTTAGGCACCATCCTCTGCAACCAAATTATACACCAAAAACCGACAAGCTGTTGATTGTTTATCAGAATACTTTAGAACTATGTAAATGCAATAACTCAAAAATGAGATTAATTAAATACATTAAATTTTGTATGATATTTTGTGACTAAAAATGTAATTTTGTATCATTTTTGTTCCAGTCGGATGGGAAAAATGCATCTATCATTTCATCTGGAAAGATGAAATATGTTATGTAACATATACTTTCTCAAATTTTCTGCAAAATCCGTTCAGAAAAGTCATGAAAAGAAAAGTTAACGTGATAACTATAAAAAGAAGAGAGATAGATTGATAGATAAAATTCTGGACACATATTTATGATCTTTAGTGTAAATATTTTTATTAATTTTGAGCGAAATATAACTACGGGTTGACTGTCTGTCTGCCTCCGCTTTCAAAAACACGTAAACGCGATAATTCAAAAACACTACGATTAAATATATCAAATTTTCTATGGGATTATGTGACTACAAGTGCAATTTTGTGTCAATTTTTTGTTTAAATTGATTCAAAAAGAGTATGTCTCGAATACAAATTCGATTTTTGGCTGATGTTAATGTATGCCAGAGATGAACCGCCAAGGAAGGCACGATAGATACAGTAAAAATGCTTATAGTTAATATTTCATTACTATTATACTCCAATGCCATGCAAAGCGGGCCGGGATACCCTGGTTGATAGAGCGTTGGATTCGAATCCCTTGGGCTGCGAATTCGACCCCGCCAGCTAAGGATTTCCCGTGTGTATGGTGGCTGGCGCTCGTTAAATCTGTCGTGGTCACCAAGTCCTCTATGTCGAGAGTAATACCACTAAGGATACTGGGTAAGAGGTAATCGTTCTCTGTTCCAGATCTAAATTTCGACCTGGGGATGAATGAATGAAATCCGCCCAGTAAAGAAAGGGGTTGTGACGTGTGTGAGTTAGAAGTCAGACTTCTGCCCTCGAGGCTCAGGGGTCCATATCCTCAGAAGCTACTACGCGCCTCCTTCCGTTGTAAAGCGGAACAAGACAACATCATCTACAACAATGCAAAGTATACTCTGGTAAAGCAAATATATTAGAGAATATGCGATATGGGCCGGGGATGGCTTGGTTGGTAGAGCGTTGGACTCGTACACCTTAGGTTACGGGTTCGAAGCTCATGGCCAAAAGATTCCCCAACTAGCGCTCGTTAAATTTGTTCGTGGTCGCAAAATCCTCCATGTCGAAAGGGGGTCTACTGGGTCAGAGATGATCGTTTTCTGTTCCAGGTCTAAATGACGATCTGAGATGAATTAATGAATTTGCATGAATGTAGTCCGCCCCCTAAAAAGGGTTGTGACATGTGTGTAGCTAGGTCGTACTCTTGGCCCTAGATGGCGCTACTTGTAAAACAAGAGACGCATTTCTTAGACTTAAATCATCTGCTGATGGCATCAGCGGGGGCTTTTCTAAGGCAAGTGCCATTAGTCACAAGAACAACACGAATATGCCAGAAAATTTTGGGCCGACCATTTTTGCCGATTTACTATTTTTTTTCTAGCATTTTGATTCAAGAATATATTGATACATATTAAATTTTATTCATGTTGTATTCCTTTTAAATTTGATGCGTATCTGCTATTTCAGGTGGTATCCCCTGAAAGGAAAAAGCGAGAAGAGCGAGGAGAAGGAGCGAGGCGAAATAGAGGTGCGCATCGCCTTCATCGTTCAGCGCTGCAACGACACTCAGAGCCTGAATGATCTCAGCTTCAAGAAGAAGAAGCACTCGATCAAGCATTTGGCGGCCTCCGTCGGTCAGTACTTTCAAGAGCAATTCCGCTTGATTAATCATTTTTTAAAAAATTCTGATTACTTTAAATAATGTAATAGTAGGTTGAGACCATCTATATACATGTAAGCCGGCTTTCTGGCACAGGGGTGGCGTGTCTTCCTCGTGTTCATGTTCAGTCCAGGGTTCGAGTCCCGGTTAGGGCATGGATGTTCTGTGTGCTATCTGTGAGATGTTGACTGTTCCCCCTGTAAAAAAGGGTTGTGCAAGTGAATGTGTGTGATAGAGCTGAGTCAGTCCTCTACCTATTTATTGGTGGTCTAGTCCTTGTGACTAACAGATGCCGCAATCTTTCCCCATCCAGTCATGGACCTGGTCTAGCACTGCTGGCCAATGGGGGAGTGCAAGAACAACATATACATGTAAGGTGGCAAAATTATAACAACCCTACTTTGAGCTCTCTATACAGCGAACTACTCAGGTTAAATGCTACAATGTTCTTGAAACATTCTATTCAAGTCGCGGAGAAACGAATGGCGGAAAAAAAGTTTTTTTTTTTTCATAAACAACGATAGATGGCGCCGTACCACAGAAAATATGCTTAAAAGACAAAAATAATCACCTTTTCTACTAGCAATATTCTTTTCAGCTTATTTTTTGTTGCACAGCACCATCTAGCGGTATTTCTGTTTTTTTTTCCCCCTCGCAATCCGTTTTGGAGCCTTTACTCTGAGTAGTTCGCTGTATAGAGAGCTCAGAGTAAGGGTGTTTTAATTTTGGTCAGCTTGTTTATATAAAACTCTAATGTACGTTGCACAAAAATCACTCTCATTACTTATTACAGAATGGCAGCAATGAAATGCAAACATATCGATGTACGAAGGTTTTAGCAAACTGCCTTATTTAGCGTTTTTGCAACTGCACTTAACTCCACATTTCGCTAATTAAATAAAATTTTAGTAGAAATGCTGTTCGCTCTATCCAACACTTCATACATTCGGAAGATGTAGATGAAATAAACTGTAATCGGAATGTTTAATAATCGAGAATAAAAGTAGTCTTAAACATCAGTATGGAAACTCGCTATGACTTATCTTATTGGAAATAAATAATTTCCCCAAAAGTTTTTTTTTCTTAAACTCAAAAAGAAATCCTATCTTAAAACTCAAAAAATTATCTCTCTAATGATATTGATTACATTTCTGTACAGTTTTTCTTTTACTTTTTATAAATTCTGCAAATTTAATTTACAATGCTACGATTCTTTTAATGTTAGGTTAGGTTTGAGAAAAGCTTTTTAAGAGTAATGCTCATTTCAGTTTTTCTTTTTCATTGTCATGAAATTTAAACTCGTCCATCAAAATATTCAACCACTTGCATTTGTTAATGTTAAAATTAAGATAAAAAAATTATTATTGTTGTTGTTGGACTCGTATCATTTAAACTGATTTTTTAAAATTGATTCCGTGTTTATCTTGTTATAACGTTAAGAAAAATCAACAATCTTAGCGATTAAGCTTGTAGCCAAAGGCGGCTTGTTTAGTTTAATGGTCTAATTTTCAACCATCTTATGAATGTGGATATTTGGAAACAAGATGTAATAAAGAGAAATATAAAAAAGAAATATGCTATGCATATTTCGATGTATCATGTCAAAACAAACATTTCTTGAACGGCCACGTGTTCGTGCAAGTTAAATTATATTTTTTATTCACTTTAATTGCTTCATTGAATGAGCCACTTTGGTATTGCAAATTATCCAAAAAACGATCTTGCATTTATTTTGTTTTAAAAAAATATCCCATTTCCTACTTATTTCATTTCATATAATCGCATGCTCAAAATGACATTTTTCTAGGTTTTATTTGCTGAAGTCATTAACTTATTTTTTTAAATCAGAGCTTTTATAAATTCAATGGCAACGCGCTATTAAAAGCTGATTTTTTTTAGATGCTCGGGCAGATAATAAAATTTTTATTTTTCGCCTAAGGGTTTTTGTTGATTATTTTAGGTCCGTGGATTTTTGTTGACGTCAATAACCTCATCCCCAAAACAACATCATGTTCTGACATGATAAAAAAAATCCTATGGAATATAGAGTTTCAAGGGCCAAGAACTACCTCACGGATGCTTTACTTGATGAATTGCAAAGTATTTATTTAAAAAAAATAAAACTTGCCGTAGTATTTTCCAATGAAGTTTAAAAGGAACGAAATAAAATTTTGAATGCAAGTAATTTAAAAATTGCTCTCAAGGTGTCGGCGTCAGTCAGTCGGATAAAAGTTGACCATAGTATATATTCTCATGATAGGAATAAAATAAAAAAAGCTATATTCGCTTCAGACATCTATATTTCGTAATTATCTTCAATGTCACGGAAGATTCATTAATGTCAGGGATGTCATGAATTCATCAATGCCATGGAAGATTCGCGGGCGCGGATTCAACGTCCACACTTTAATGTAGAAAAGGGGGATAATTGATATATTTGAAATTTATTGGAGATTAGCTGGAATTTTTATTGGAAATTATGCGAGAATGTTGTGGATTTATATTCCATTTTATGATTTTACAATTTGCATTTCGCTACTCGGGTCGTGGTGGCCTGGTGAATAAGTACTCATTTTCGAAACCGGAGGGTTTCATGTTCGTGACACGGTTCTACCGAAAAACTGTCATGTAAGTGGGTCTGGTGGTTAAATCCGTCGTTGCCAAACATCCATCTGCAGGTGTAGTCAACAAATTTGGAGAGGGGAGTGCCACCCAGGTGTCGTTTCCGTCTTCTGACCGCGGTTCGAAATTACGAGATCCTTCCCAAAACAGCACTTGTGTTGATTTAAAACGGGGCGTTAACCGTTTCACTGCTAAGCGATTCTGGCGAGAACGTTCGAAAACTGTGGGACATATTTTGACTTGATGCTTTCAAATAAAACACTCTCATTCAGACAAATATCAATCAATTTTAAGAACTCTTTTCGTATTATAAAGAAGCAATATTAATTGTGAATTTGAATAAGAAAAAAAAATTTTTTTTCGAAAACACATTTGTCGGAGGAACATTCGTAAAAGTTGGTGTTTCTTCTGTTTCTGATGAAGAAGATGAGACAGAAGATTCACTTTCAATCCTCGTCTTTTTCTTCGATGAACTATAATAATGCTATCATCACTACTGGTGTCTTTTCTTTCACCATACTCAGAATCACTAGTAGTTGAATCAATGTCCGAAATAAGAACCCGTGACATGGTTATTTTTTAAAATCTATGTTAATAAAAATGGATCCCGAAATGCGTTGCTAAGCGCAAAACTGGAGAACGGCTCGGCCGATTCGGCTATTTTTTTTTTAATATTTTCGTTAAGACACGAGGCTGGTTCTTATGGAGAGAAAAATGAAAAAACTGCGAGGAAAATAGTTAAAATGACACTTTTCTTACTTTCCCGCCAAAAATCTTAATTTCCTTCCCCCCACACCAACTGAGTGAGATAGCAGGAAGTAATAAATTATGATTTGTTTAGAAAGAAATAAGCGAAGTCAGTTGGTTTTCATTTATAGATAACGGGATGTTTAAAAAAGAAAGAAAATAATTGCTTTTATTATTAGTCTGTATGGATATTTAATCTTTGCTTGCTCAAAATAAAGTCTGGGCAGGGGAGAAAAAAAAGAATAACAAAGGGAAAATAGTGTTAGTAGAAAGAAAAGTTGTGAAGAAAAAAAAAAGGATAGAAAATAAAAGAAAAGAAAAGAAGGGTGTGTGTGTGTCACCATTATTTCCTCTGTGCGCGGCATTTTCCAAGCTGTTTTTAAACTTTCGCATCTCTTGAAATCCAATTTTGTGTCTTTATTTGTTTTGTGTGTTTACATTTATGAAAATTTGAATCTCATTATTCTATAAAAACGTAGAATTTTAGACCTTTCCCTCCACCATTTAAATAAAATATCAATTCCAGGACAATCATTGCTCGGATAGAAAGAGAGAGTAAGTAGTACAATGAACGGAACATCTGAAGAAAATAATACTATAAATGAATTATATGATTATCGAAATTTGTTTGATTTAAAAATATTTTGGTGAAAAACCTGTTATGAGAGACAGCTACATAAAATATTATATGGAAATTTTAGCGAGCATTATACTGGCGAACCGACTGGTCGCCAAAGGCGGCTAGTAATATATAAAATCAGTAACAAGTTATTTTAGAATGCATTCGTGTTACAAAGTACGCATGAGGTCAGACTACGTTCACATCCACGGAGCAACAAAGATACACTGAAACTCGTAGCGCAAAAAGCACTGCGTCGCGTTTTTCGGGACAAATGAACGCCGCGTATCAATGAAACGGTTAATATAATTAAAACAAACATTTGGCTATTCTTTAACAGCCAACACTAACATGAATTTGAAATGATTGCAATATCTATAAAATGACTGAGGAAGATTCATTTGAAAATATTAGATAGGTAGAATTTACACGTTGTGTTTAAGGCAACAAAATCCAGCCGTGCATATGGCATATGCAAGTTATCAGTTTAAAATAATTGTGTTGTTGCTGTTACTTATGACACTTGCCATGGACGAGCCCCCCGCTGATACAGTAGCAGATTTAAGCCGAAATGAGCGTCTCCTGTTTTTGAAGTAGCGCCAAGAGTACGACTTAGCTACACACTCCCACAGTCGCTTGCACAGCCCTTTTTTACCGGGGGGGGCACATTCACACACCTCACAGATAGTACAGAGAAGAACAACCATGCCCAAACCGAGACTCGAACGCGGGACTCCCAGAACAATAGGAAGACTCGCAACCTCTTTGCCAGAAAGGCGGCAAAATAATTGTAAAGGATATAAAATGATAAGAAGAATTGATTTGAAATTATGAAATCGGTGGAATTAATTGAGTATTCTTTTTGCTTGTCTTCCAGGCCACAAAATCCAGAAGTTACCGTCACGCAGCATGTCCCTGCGCAACCTCGACCCTCGCAAAAGGCTAGAACGCATCAAGGAGAAGAGGATGTCCAGTCCTTCCCGCCTGAGGTCGACCCAAGAAGACGGACTTGATGAACCGGAGAGTCCCGAAGATTTTAACCAAATAACCATGAAACGCTATGGCGCTTTATATGTAAATATTTGTCAAAACACCTCCTTATCTTTTTAAATTTATATCAATGGAAATTTCCCCAGCTAATACGATGACGTCACATGAGGACATTTGTTAATTTTACTTTGAAAAATCAATTTTATGTTCCCTCTAGATCAGTGTTTCCCCACATTTTTTGTGCCATGCCCCACTTTAACCTTTCTAAAGTTTTCACGCCCCCCCATGTAACACACATAATATTTAACTTTAAAAAATTGATTTGTTCACTTAAGAAACATAAATGATGGATTCTAGGAATAAATCACTATGGAATTGTTAAAAAACACAGGAAGTAAATTTGCAAAACTAATTATTATAATTATTATTTTGTAAAATTTGGCACCGATATCTAACATTGCCTTTAAATGGCCCGGAGTGAAAAGGTTAAAGTTGTATCAAGTCCATTTTCAAATCCCCCCCCCCCCTGCGAGACGACCATGTCTCTCCTGTTGGGCGTGGGCCCCACGTTGGGAAACACTGTTCTAGATGATATTTTTTAATGGTTTTTTTTTGTTGCACCTATTAATCTTTAAAGATGAGAACAAATCAGAGAAAGAAGCGTCTCTGTGAAATTTGTCTTTATAGAAACAATAACATTTAAACATCTAGAAAATCGACCGAATAGTTAACGTTTATATATTTTTGAAATAATTGGTAAATTCAAAGAGCCAGTAACCTTCAAAAAATCACTGATCTGAATTTGACAGTTTCTTTTTCATATGAAAAATCTTTACTTACGTATTAGACCGTCTTCGCCAACGGTTTAGTAACTCATTGGCGACGTATTTGAATTTGGCGATAAAGGTCAGCGAATTACACCATTGCCGGATTGCCATAATTGGCGGTTTAGCAACTCATTGGCGATGTCTTCAAATTTGGCGATAAAGTTGGACGGTCTAATACGTAAGTACAGAAAAATCATATCATCTAGGTATATATCATTAAGAAACGCCTCTTGATCATCATCCCTCTCACTTGCCTAATTTCCATGTGATCTTTAAAAAAATTACTTCATTCTGCATTACCAATGTAGGAAATCCATAACTGATTGTACATCGGTAATAATTATACCAATGGAAATCCTTTTTCATTAAAGACGCCGCCATTTGAACTGACTAGTGTCAAACTATGTGTCTTCTGTCAATACATCAACCTTAAGATCTGCTAAACTGATTCGTGTCTTTGACTATTACTGTTTTACAGCATCTGGAAAATGCATACTTTTATGAATCATCCTATATAATTCAAAAAAGAGATTTTAAAAGCAAATCTTCAAATAGATTAGCAATCTATCAATATTTTTGACAAAGACGAAATTATTTACTTTTATAAAATTTTCAGTTTTTCTAATTTTTTTTCGTATTTTTATTTATTTTAGAGTAGCACAATGTCTCTTCCCCAATCAGCCATGATCACGAGCACCATTCAGGAAGCAGAAAGTGTAGAGGAGTTGCCTCAGATGCAGGAAGAAACCGAAGATATGTCTGATAGTTCCAATTCAGTCGAAAGTTCAAGTTATAGTGTATGTAAAATTATTTCATCTATGTTATATATATTACCTTTTTATTTCAATACATTGGTTAAAGCTGTTTAAATGAGTTTTTTTTTTTTTTTTTTTTCATTTGTAACAATTCTTGGGAAAAAAAAAAAGGTAACAATTCATTTTCTAAAGTACAATAAAAAACCCATATAAAATTGGAGATGCTTTCCTAAACTTATTTAATAGTTAATACCGCTCTATAAATTAGTGAACTAAAATCATAGATTACTATAACTTAATATCTGGGAGAGTTTAATAACCTTTAAAGAAATTTTGGATACATCACAAAATTTTGTTAAAAGTATCATTTAGAAAAAATGATACTTACCAATTTCAAGCCACATATTACTAACATAATGCTTACAGTTTTATTTCATAATGCTGTTGTTTCATAGAATCCAATAGATAGTGCAATGTATGCTTCATGAGGAATCTATGAGAAAATTTCAGCCAGTAATCATGTCCATTTAAATGTCTCAAAAAATTCTCTTCTTAGGTTATATAAAGGATGATGTTTATAAGGCACAAATTTATGAGATTTAAAGCATTGCATTACTATTCTATCCATAACTATGTAGATTCTTGTAAAAATATATGGTGAATATTAAATATGTGCTACCAAGAGATGTCACTCAAGATTTATGAACTTTAGCACTGCATTTTGATTTAATTCCTCTATAATTTTTAAGCATTATTTTATGTAATTTTTCAGTATTGTTTGGACATTCTGCATACATTTTAGTAATATTAACTATGTATAATAATTTTAATATAAATATGAATTTCCAAAAAATGTAAGCTTGGGATTAAAGTAATTTTTACATAAAACAAATAAATGTCCAAAGTGAAATTGTAGATTAAAAGAATGAGGCATAAGATTTAAGAAAAGTGAGTAAATCTCAGGGGGGTGGGTGGAGATTTTTTTTTTTTTTTTGGCAAAGTCTTGTTTCTTTGCTTTTTTAATTGCATTATAAAATTTAGAATCTAAATTAAATATCCCTTCCTACTACCACACACACACAAGAAAAAGAAAAGAAATCGTCATAAGTTTAACAATTATTATGATTGCTTAAAAAATAATTCCCAAAATCTAAAATTTAGAAGTTTTAATTCTAGATTATGTTGCTGCCACTTGTTATGGTTAGCATATTGGGGATTTTTGTTTTTGATAAGTAAGGAAGATTAATTCTAGAATATTCAGTATAAAATTATTTAATAAACTTGGAGCATTTAGATTTTAGAAAGGTGTGTGTGTTTACCAAACTTTTCTAAATAGGATAAACATTACATAATGAAATTGCAAGCACTTATTCTTTACATCCTAAAATTCTTTAAATGGCATAAAAAGTGACATTTTAATTACTAAGCAAAAATATTTATATGATAATTCATAAGACATTGATGATTGTTCTTTAAAATGACTACTTGTCATGATTCACAGGGAGGATTCTCCATGTGAATTTTTACATGATCTTGAATGTATATGCATACATCTTACCATAATTTGCTAAAATGTGATATTGACTTAAGAATCTTGATAAAGTTGAAGTACAGAAAAATGTTTTAATTATGTTTATTAATGTGTCATTTTATCTTCACAAAATTTTCATTTGGGTTCATAAAACCTCTTTTGCTTTTTTGTCTCGAAAAAGACAGAAGCAGATGCAGCAGATTTTATTTCCTTTTGATTTCGGCTTTCACTTTTCTTTGCAGTTATGATTTTTATATTTAAATTAAATATCTAATTCAGAAATTTTGAAAAAAATTATGTTGTTGTAAAATAATATGGCAATGCTATATTTATATTATTTACTAGCCGCCTTTGGCGACCAGTCGGTTCGCCAGTATTAATGCTCGCTAATATTTTATGTAGCTGTTTCTCATAACTGGTTTTTCACCAAAATATTTTTAAACCAAACAAACTTTGATAATCATATAATTCATTTATAGTATTATTTATTATTATTTTCTTCAGATGGTCTGTTCACTGTAATACTCATCTTTCTCTTTCTATCCGAGCAATGATTGTCCCGGAATTGATATTTTACTTAAATGGTTGAGGGAAAGGTCTAAAATTATGTTTTTATAGAATAATGATATTCAAATTTTCATAAATGTAAACACACCAAACAAATAAAGGCACAATTGGTTTTCAAGAGATGCAAAAGCTTAAAAACAGCTTGGAAAATGCCTCGCACAGACGAAATATTTGTGACACACACACCCTTTTTTTCTTTTCTATCCTTTTTTTCTTCACTACTTTTCTCTCTATATACCCTTTTTTTCCTTTGATATAACTTTTTTTCTTCCCTGCCCAGACTATTTTGAGCAGGCATAGATTAAATATTCATACCGACTAATAATAAAAGCAACTATTTTCTTTCTTTTTTAAACATCCCGTTATCTATGAATGAAAACAAACTGACTTCGCGTATTTCTTTCTAAACATATCATAATTTATTACTTCCTGCTATCTAACTCAGTTGGTGTGGGGGGAAGAAATGAAGATTTTTGGCGAGAAAGTAAGAAAAGTGTCGTTTTAACTATTTTCCACGCAATTTTTTTAATTTTTCTCTCCATAAGAACCATCCTCGTGTCTTGCCGAAAATATCTTTAAAAAATTAGCTGAATCGTTCAAGCCGTTCTCCAGTTTTGCGCTTAGCAACGCATTTCAAGTTGCATTTTTATTAATATAGATAACTTTCAAATTATCAGACATATTTAATCGTACACAATATTCATTCTTATTGTTCCTTGTATTATATATAATAAAAAATCTGATAAAAATTGGAGTCTTTAGAACAATACTTTGTTATCAACTGCGTGAGAGCTGTTTATCTAAAACTTTCATTTTGACTTTATTATTCGTTTCAGATCCCTAAGCCACCTGTTCGAAAGAACCATTTTACAGCCCCTGAACCAAAATTACTTAATCATGGTGAATGGACCAATAGAATATTAGCACATTCCAAAGGTATTAAGCAATTATTTATTATTCTGTTAAGTCTCTTTATAGTAAATATGTCTAACTGC
>JAOUZG010021179.1:476517-487079 GCA_026289955.1 Argiope argentata
TGGATGAAATTTAGCACAGAAATAGATTATAGTCTAGAATAGAACATAGGCTACTATTTATTCTAGTCATTTGAGCACTTAAATTTGCATTAAGTAAAAACTAACTTTCTTGCCAAAAATCTTCATTTCCCCCCGCCAAATGAGGTTAGACTTAACATGTTTTTGATCAGTTAGTTCAGGCTATTCTGTTTATTTTTTTAGCATTTGATGCATTTAAAATTAAAAATTGTTAATTAATCTATCTTTCGAATTTGTTCTGAAGTACTTTTGAATTAAAATATTGGTACTTTCATGTTAGCTGAGCGCAAACAAAAGCCTAAGAAATTCCTCGAATTCTACAATTTTTGGCTGTATTTTGCTTACACTTGGCTAAAGTAAAAGTACCAAAATAATACATAATAAAGGAAATTTAATTTTTTAAAAATCTGTAAACGATTTTGAATAATTGGTTTGCTGTTTTCTTGTATTTCAGCTATACACTGTAAATAAATTTTTTAAGTTAGCTGTGTGGGCAGCTTTGATATACAACCATTTGTTTCTTTGTGAGGTTGGTAATTTTTGGGTAGTGCTTTATTTGGGTTTACATGGTCGTCATTTTTTTATATTATTGTAATTCGATTTTTAATGTTCATTTCCCTTAATTATTTCGTGTAGTGCGTATTCCTTTCGGCCGCGTTCGTTATTTTCGATTACATTTTTTTTTTGTGTGTGCATTCCATTTTTCTGCATTTATTGATTTTTTCCCTATATTTCCGTTAACTTGCAGCATCGTTCATCGAAACCTTACGATTGGAAACGTTATTGCTGCCGTTAGATCATTTCTCTAAAAATTGGCGATAAACTATTGTATTTTTTGTCAAAAATTATTTTCAATAACACCATAATGATACAATTTGATGCCATTTTTCATTGTGATCAGACCCCCAGTTCTCATGCTTGCACATCAAAATTTCCAAGCGTACGAATTCACGGGTAAAAACTTATATAAAGATTCAAATGTACTATGCCTTATAACTGGCAATATTTACCATTTTAATTCTAGTATGAGATTTTATCGAAATTTGGTTTATTCAGACTGCAGGTTCAAAAATGTTTAAACGTTCTACAATATACAATACATTGTAGAATGCAATATCATACAATATATTATATATTCTTTTCTTTCGAATATACCATTTTGCAACTTTTCATTTGACATAGAACAAATCACTTTTTTTTGTCATTATTTTGAATTGATATCATTTGTAATACTCAATATCCTTTTGATATATTATGGGAAATTTATAACCAATGGGAATCATTTTCAGGACTTGGTTCTATTAGCAATAAAACAGCAAGCTGATCTAGAAAGACAAAGAGACAAAATAAGCGATTTGGAGAACTACCTCGACAACCTTCTAGTTCGAGTAATGGAGACAACACCTCGTATTCTACAAAATCCTTACAGCAATACTGTGTGCCACAGGTAATTAGAAATTAGTAATCAGAAATTAGAAACTCATGGTTTATGGCTAAATCCTTCTATATCATAATGTGTATATTATAGTACAGTAACTTTTGTTTTTTCAGATAGACGATTTGAGTTATTTTGACTCCTCTGAAACCGTCCAGATATACTTATGTTGTTTTAAAAATGAACTTGTATTTCTAATGTTATATATAACATTTTGATGTGTACAATAGATGTGATATATAACATATTGCTATGTGATAGAGGTGAATAGAATTATTTATTGAAAATAGTTGCTTAATTTGAATTTTGGAATATATTTTTTAGTTTTTAGAGCCTTGGAACAATGGTGAATATATTTTTGTATATTAGAATATACATTCCTGAGGTGTTAGAATATACATTCCAACACCTTTTTTGAGGTAAGCCATGATTGGTGTGTTTTTAAAATTTTAATGACACTCATGAAAAGCCATGAGGAATAACACTGTTCCAGTTTTTAGGACAACTGCCATTTTTTTAATGTTGGAAGAGTTGTTAGAATTGCTGATTTTAAATTTAGAATAATTCAAATATCTTATGCCGTGATTTCTTTTCAAATATTAAACAACAATATGAAGTGGTATCAAAAAGCTTTGAGACTAGTACTGTGACATATCCACAGAATGAATGCGTATTCATAATCTTGGAGAGCAGCAACATTCATTAGTTAGCATATCAAGAGTTATCATACTGTGTGAATTAACTGCTATTCAGCTATGTTTTTTAAAATCGTATGCATTAGCATTTTTGTGATAAAAGTATGAAACTTTGCATACAACTCATCATAGAGGAATTGTGCATGGTGCTGTCATCTAACAGCAGAGCTGCCAAGAATCATACAAAGTATTCTTATTGCATTTGCAGAAAAGAAAAAGAAAACATACTTGAAGACAATGTAAAATTCAAATAGTAGAGATTGTGTTCTACATTTTGAAAAATAAATCCTCAGAATACATTCCAAAATTAGAAAATTTGTTGGTATGTTTGCACACATACAGGATTTTTTTGATAACAGAACTAGTCTCAAGATGATTTTGACACCATGCATTCCATATCTTGTTTTTAATTGTTGTTCCAGTTGTTTATATTTTATTTGTATATTTTACTTATGGTTTCTATTTCCTGACTTTTTGATATTGCACTAAATTTTATGATAGTATCAAAATTTGTATTTTTAACTTTTATTTTTCCTATTCCATTATGGAAATTTATATTTGTATGAATATCTTTCATACAATCTTAGTGTTACATTTCACAATCCAATGTACATAAATATTTTGCTCTTCATCGCTGAAATTTTGTTAGCAACATCCAGCTGTTTTCTGCTAACATAACAGTGGATGTTTTTTCTAGTTGAAAAGTTTTATAGATATTAATTCTTATATATTTCAGAATACACTCGTTGCATCTCTTTTAATAAAACATATATTTATAAATTGTTAATGCTGTTCTTGAAAAACAATTTCAAACAATTTTCCTCTTGAAAAACAAAACTTAGTATTTGATAAGAAACATTCAATATTTTGTTACAAACATTTATGATATTTTCACTCAAAGTAAAATAAATTTTACTTGTCTTATCTCTTGGAATGCTCATTCAGGCTCAGCATAATGAATCTCTTTCTATGCATCTATTATTATTGTAAAATAATTCTATCAATTTAGGAAAAAGGAATAATATAAGTTGTACAAAAATTTTCAACATGATTAGAATCTGTAATTGTAACAGAAATCTGTTGCAAATTGCAGAATATTTCTAAAAAAAAATATTGTGTGCATTTTTTAGTTTTTATTTTCCAAGTTATTCTATTTGATAAATCGTTTTTTTATATTAGTGAAAGTAAAATTTATATAATGATATTTAATAGCAACTGATGAATTGTAACCATAGAAAATTCAAAATCATCTATATTGTGCAGTGATGCCTTTCAGAATAAATTCTTATGCATTTTCTAATCAATTTTGAATAACTTAATAATTACTTTAAGAAAATGATTTTTAAAAATCTTGATTATAGGTTTTTAATCGTGATTATAGGTATAGGACTTAAAAATAAAACTTGAATGTTTCTGGTGATTTTCCTATTCATCTATCATATCATTTATAAAGATTTAGTCAATTGTGACTGTATAATAATAAAAATAAATAAATAAATTAGAAAGCTTTAAAATAAATACACATATTTGAATCTTACTTTTTGCATTTATGTACGAAAAAATTAAGTAGTAAATATTTTTAAATTATTTTTTTAGTAACATTAATTTTATTTTATACTCAAATTTCAGAGGCTTGAAAAATTTCCAGTTAAAAAAAGTTGAAAACTCTTCCTAGTGAAACGAATGTACTTTTTAACTGGGCACACTGGCTGAAATTGGTACTTTTTGATAATTTTTCTTTTGAAAAAAAAAATTCCTTTTTTTTCCACCACCCTTTTTTCTTTGCTACATTTTCCTTAAATAGTATTATCTTATTGATTTGCTCAAATATCACTTGTAAAATTAAATGAATTAGGAAATATATTTTTGCACTAACTTGAATATTTTTATGTTCCACTGCATTATGCACCAGCTGCCTTTATTGATATTGAGATAAAATAAAAAAAATTGAGAGTTAAAAAATGTTATTTTTTTTAAATTTCTAATTCAAAGGGTTATACTTTTCACCAAAACTTGATGGTCCATAAAAAAAAAAAAAAACGAGTGTAAGGAATAAAACAATTTATGACCAAGAGTTATGCTCATAATAGTTAATTTTTGCCATGCTCATCATGAAGATTCAAACTTGTCACATCAGTGGACTATCCAATTCACTCTCTTTGATAAACATTGCCTTAACGTCCCCTTGAAGGCCTCGTTAGATAGGAAAATCTTTGAATTTTTCTTTTAAAGAAACAATATTTTACCTGAATATTCAATATCCACGTGTTTCTCTGCCAATTTGTTATCCAAGATTCCTCTGGGGGGGTTTCCCCTGAAGAACTTGATCAAACTATTGAACAAAATACTCTGTTCGAAAGTTTTGCACTTCTGCTTTTCTTCACCTGAAAAGTGACTTAAAAAGGAATGATTTTCATTACTTCTTTACAACATTTTTTAAGAGGGCTGATTGATTGTCCATTGACATAACAAATATCCTGATCTTCCTGGCAATTTTGTCAAAAAGGTAATAAATAAAATTTGATCTCTTTTCTTCTTTTTTTATGGTCCTTATTTTTATGAATACATTGCTATTAATAATATAATAATTGATATAAATTATTCTATGCTTGAAGTATATACAAATATGTGTAGTTACTTTTTATAGCAGGAGCTTAATAGTTTGTAATAATAGTTCTCCTCTACATTGAGCATGGATGGAATTTTAAAGCAAACTAAACAGAAATGTTGATATTCTATTTAAAGAATATGAAATTTTTAAGAATTGTTAACACTTCTACCATATGAATATTACTATATTAGTACAACTCCCCGAAAAACATATAATTGAGCATAGTTTTTTTATAAAAATATTGAATCTCTGAAAGTATATTTCTGAAAATACTTTTATATGAAAAACAGACTGTTTATTCCACCGTTTTGAAATATGTACTTTTTTATGTAAATAAATTGAATGAATTGAGTGTGTATCAGAAACTTTGTGCAGTTTAATGAATAATAGTAAAATAGTTTTGCTTGAATTTATATGTGCATGTATTTTCTGTTATTGTTTTCACAGAATTCAATTTTTGTCCTTTTCTGTTATGTTCATACTTCAGATGTAAGAATATTTAGTAAAATGATCTTGAATGCAGTAAAAATATTATTTAACTAATACCATTTTGTTTAAAGTTTCTATTATTTTATTGTTGAAAGAAATTTAGCAAATGTAGCATTTCAAAAAATTGTGTTATAAATAAAGGTACACTTTTTTGTGAATATAGAAATTAGTTTTCTGAACTGAATAATATTCTTCCTCTTAGGTTAAACCAGTTTTTTATGATTTTCCAGAATAAATGCATTTGAATAAAAAAATGTAATAATGAAATATATTGATAATATGCACTGTAATTATAGTTCAGTAGTTTTCTGAACCAAATGACTGGCTTGTTTTATAGATTGATAACAAGGGCTGGTTTGCAATTTTTTGTTCTTACTATTTTGTACATTACTCAGCAAATTTTCTTTTTGAAATGTTGATTCATTAGACTGTCTAACGATTTAATGTATGATTGTCGGTAGATCCTGACAATTTATTCAAAATGTTTAAGATCTTACCAGTTTTTAGTATTCTATTTGAATAATAATAATAAAAATATTTTTAGAATATACATGTTTTATTTTCATGCAAATATAAATTTGATCACTTGAAAGTGGAACAGCACACATGATGACACTTAAATCAGACTAGACAAGATGCAAGATGATATAATATTTTCTTAATATAATTCATTTTAAACTATTTTTTTTATATAAAAAAGTATATAAATATACAATATATTTACAAAATGCATAGTATAAATCTACAAATATTTTAAATAGGTTGACACAAAGCTTGAAAGCCATAGAAAATATAAAATTTTCCAAGACAGTTTTCAATATACAGTATTTAAATAAACCATTCTAGGGCAGCCAGCTTAACAAAATGTGTATATTTTTCATGTGGGCTAAAAAGTAGGTGATACAAGTTTAATTTGGTGATTCGGGCATGTAAAATTTAATTTACATGATTAAACTATAATTCTCATGCTTAAAATATTTGGAAAAGTAGTTACTGCGATTTTAACGCATAAAAAATATTTTCACATTAAAGTTTTATTTTTTAAAAATTTATACAAGGTGTCTACTCGAATTATGATCTCAGAAAAATTAATAAACCATTAGGCACATAGTTTTAAGGGAAAATGTTTTGAATGATGTAAAGAAAACAATGCTATGTTGTTTCCATCAATCAATATAAATGAAGTTTGAATTTTATAGTTGTAATCAACCAAAGGCCATCTTTAAGAAACAGTCTACTTGTTTGGGCGTGAATGCATGTCCATTAAAATGGCATACAATACAGATATGAAGCTTCTTAACTTGGTTAATTTCAATGGAACTTCACCTCTTATTCGCCTAAAATATAACTAAAAAAATTCATAAATAACAATAATATGACTGGAGAATTATATAATGATTAAGTTTAATTTTTTTTCAGTTATAGTTTTATTGAGTTAAACAACATAATATATAGTTCTTTTAAATATAAAAGGATTTTTTTCAATAGATAGTACATGATTATCTTATGTTGAAATCTAGAAATTGACCACTGAATCATGTTTAGAGTGGACACCCTGTATATTGATTTCATTGCAAAAAAAAAAAAAAAAGTGATTTTTGATGTCTCTCATTTAAACAATTTTATTTATGGTCACGTCGTATCTTTAAGATTTCTTTTCTTTAAAGTTTTGTTTTCTGATATATGAAGAATAGAGAGGAAAAAATTATTAGAATCATCCAGAAATTCAACTTCAATATGCTGAAAACTCTCCACGTTTCCCCCTCAATTGTAGAAAAAGACATTTTTGAAATTACATTAATTCTATTGAAATCATTATGAAGAAAATCCATTCTTATGTAGATTAAAATTTCAATCAGAAGCAAGTCAATGTCCCATTCTATGGTCAATTAAATGGCAGTCACAAGATCAAGAACTCGGCAGACTGTTGGTAGGATTCTTAAAAGTCAACAATGGTCACAGTTTACTTCTTCCTACAAGGGATTATTAAAGTGAGGGTAGTTGAACTCTAATGAGAAGTAATTTATTTCTTATGTACCAAGTTGTTATATGCTTCCCTCAGCCTTGGAGGTAATGTAGCAGTTTCATTATTAGAGGATTTCCAATGCCATTGAAACTGCCACATAAGTCCTTTGGGGTCAAAGATAGTGTGATAGGAAAGTTTGGAGATAAGTTTGCTGACTCAGGTTTTATCCTTGTTATCTGACCATGGTGCAGAATTAGGAGATCTTCTTCAAAAATGGCTTTTGACATTTTAAGTGGTAGAGTCACTTTAAAGTAAGACAAAAATTTAATTAATCTGAATCCTTCATGGGGAATGTAACATGATGGTAAGTGAAATTTGCATATGAATTGGAAATTAAAATAGTTCATAAGATCAAATATTGGACTCAACCCCTCATTAAAATAGATAAGAAAAATGGAGATTCAATTTTTTTCATTGTAAATGAATGCAAAAGGTGCCATTACGTGAATGTAAATAAAAAAGTTGAAAGGGAAAAAATTCAAGCTTATTAACAGATATCATTTGTTCTCCAATTGCTAAGTTTAATACAGAAAGTATTTTCAAACAGATTTTGCGATAAACAAGCTATAATAATTAAAAAGTTATGAACAATAAATTATATAAATCTTGTGTATATTCTACAAATATTACAGCTATTTAGGACAACATTGAATAGCTAATTTTGACAATGTATATGAAATAAATATGTATATTTCAATAATATTTGTAGTTATCGTGAAAATAAGTAGAGAGAAAGGAAAATTATCGATACAAATTCTTTTTGATGATTGAATTATCATTAATATTGAAAATGTATCATGAGAAAGGTAACAATATTGTAAAACTGTGCAAATTTTAATGAACAATAGCATTTCTTTTAATAGATATTAATTTTCAGTAACATTCACATATTTTTAAAAAATATATTGTGCTTAAAATATTTTATTTCTTTTATATAAAAATAGAAGTTATAATATTTTATAAGGAAAAAAGATTCCTGTACAATTATTTGAAACGTACCCTTCAGTTCAATAGAAAGTACTGAAATTACCTTAAGCATTTTTGAAAGATAACCATTCAATTCAATGAAAATGAATGACGATGTAAAATAACTGTACAAGTAGAACAATAGGTTAAAACAAAATTTTGAATTAATATGTTCTAAAATATTCATTATTTCCAATTTTTAATGTTGTCTTCATTTTCTTTACAAGCTGTTTTCTCTATTTTTACTCTAAGTATTCTTTGGTTTCGTTCAGGATTTTGCTATAAAATCACATAAAAAAAGTTGTGTAATTTCTTCATAAAACTTGCAGTTTTTCTCATGAGTATTCTTTTGAGATTCTTGTTGACATTTTTCTTCACTTCTAGTATGTGACTTCATATATACCTGTAGAAGAATAAAGTTATAGAATAAATATTGGTATACACAATTACAAATATTTACATATATGCATATATTACAAATATATGTACATATATAACTTACACAATTTATACATGTTGTGTATGCTATTTAATATATTTGTATACGTTACATATTTCAAATTATGAATGTTATATTTAAGTTATTTAGAATTAATTATGTTTACCTATGAGCATGCCAACTCAAAAACAAATTATTGAATTAATAGTATCGAACCTTATGAAAATCTTTTAAGGAAAAGTAAAATGACAAACCATAGATATTATTTGTCATTTGCTGTTGTTGTATTCTTTTCTTTATTAGTGATATTAATTATGAATAATTTTTATAGAAAGCAGAAAACTTTTGTCTTTTCCTACCTTTCTTACTAAATTGTAGTTCATACTAATAATACATATCAACTCCTACACACCTTAATTTGTATGTACTTGCTTATTATAATCCAATTTTTTTCTTGCTTTGCATTTTTTTCAGATACTTTTAACTCACCCTGTATTTTAACTCTTTTTAAGGCTGTGGTAATTATCTTACCACCACCTTAAAATATTTTGCAAATATTGTAGCTCCAAAACTAACTAGAAACGGACAAAAGTGTCATGTTCAACATCAATGTTACTTTGTGTTCAGTTCCTTGTTATGCTGTTTCGCTGGAATAATTTGAAACGATGCCTTTGGTAATTTACATTGTATCTGGTTTTTCTACCACTTATTTCATGCATAATTAATAAATTTTAAATTGTGAAATAACTAATAATAAATAGTTTTACAAAAATCATATTTGTGAAATTATTTATATTTCATATTTTCTATTGAATAAGTTAGAAAAATGTCATTGCTAGTTTGGGACGGTGGAAAAAATGTAGTTTCCACCCCTGTAATAAACTACAAACACAACAGCAAAATTTTAACAAAAATACTTTTTTTTGGTCATAAATGAGCTTCTTTTTTCCAAATATAACGTAAAATGAAAATTTTGAAAGAAAACAGCTTGTGCCCGTTAAAGGGTTAAAGCAAACTACAGTAAAATTTTCATTTTGTAGTTAATTTTAAAAAAAATTTAATAATTATTACTCAGCAAATTAATACGATTGTAAGCTGCAAGTATTGATTCATATAGAACACACAAACAAAAAGCAAACATTCAGAACTTACCTTCTTCTTCAGATCTTGCTTCACTGTATAACTCCTCACTGAAACAAATTGAAGGCAAAATTATAAAGCTGCATTAAAAGTCTTTTTTATAATTTTAGAAGTATAGTGATTTTACAACTCAATAAGATGTACAGTGATATGTTATTTGAGCAAAAAGAATGCTTCACAATGTATAGTTACTTAACCAAACGAAAGAATATACATGATCAATCTATATTGATCATGTATACTCTTGTGGTGATTGCTCCACATATAAGCCAGATAACATCCCTCGGACAGAAGTGCACTTTTGGCCCAACGGACTTGTTACGCGGCTACTAACCATAAGATTGGGAGTTCGGGCCTAGCGAATCCGCTACACCTAAACTTTTAATAAAAGTTATTAAATGGATTAAGCAATAAAATTTAGCTATAAAATTTATTTAAGCAATCGAAAATTTTAATACATTTAATAAATATATTACAGATCATTAACCTGAAACTGTCCCATCTTTGTCTAGTCAGTCTTTTGCTTATGTTGTATAAACATGTTCAACCCATTCATAATACGTGCAAGTAGAGTTGCTTCCAAGTATTCTGGACAGGAATTAAGCTTCATGAGTGTGACGTATTGAATTTGAACATGAAATCCCAGCTTATTGAATTGAAACTTCTAGAGCCATCTATTCGCTAAGTTAAGATACAATTAAACAAATTGGCAATTGAATTTTGCATATACTTTAATTTTTTTT
>JAOUZG010021179.1:487089-500510 GCA_026289955.1 Argiope argentata
GAGAAGGGTTTTGAGAGAAATATTTCAGAATTATATGGTAAGCATGCCAAAAGATAATATTTCGACTTCTAACATCTCACACCAAAATCTCTTGGCGGATTTGGCGCAAAATTTGATAAGCATCTGCTTAATGGATGCTTAATCTGAGTGCCGAATTGTATCTATTTAGCTCTATTCGCTTAGAAATTATCGTCTTATCAGACAGGCAGACGGACTTCCGCTGAACATATTTTACTCAAAATTAGATGGAAATCTGTAAATCTGATATACCGAATTTCAACCGTCTAGCTCAAAGTATTTTTTAGTTATCTTTGTCATAGATAGAGACAGACGGACATTTTCCAAAATTTGTTTTTCGAATTCAGGGTGGTTGAAGGCGTACAGATGTGTCAAAATATCAAGTTTGAATTTTTCGATGAATTTTTCGATTTCGTCAAAATATCAAGTCTACTTTTTCTATACTATATACACGGGGGGGGAGATGAAATTTTACATTTAGTTATCCCAAGCCAATCAAATCTCTTCTTGAGGAAGAGCGACTTATTGATTGATCTATTTCGTCAGTTGGAAGTGAGAGGGGTGAAATTAAATTCAACTAAAATAGTAACATTCAAAGACGCATAACTCATCCAATTCTAACCATTTTTTATATTTTAATTTTTTTACTAATATTTTATTAAATATGTTTAATAATATCAGAGATGTAAAGATTTTTAACTTCACAATTTTTCAGAAGTGTATTTATTGACTCAAACGACATAAATTACATTTCTTTTCATCATTTAAAGTGTTTTTCCGAATGACAGTAAATAACCTATCTGTAACTGTTTAGATTCAGGATTAGAATGGACACCCCACAAAATATAATATAAATATTTGATATATATAAAATTAATAAATTCTAAAATATCTAGAACATTTGAGACATTTAATTAAATCAAGAATTTTTATTAAAGTTATAATTTATTGATAATAATGATATATATGAATGAAATAAAAGCAATTTTCTATTAATTAAAAATATTTTTGAAACAAAACCTAACCTAAATTGTAACAAAAATATTATTGCCCTTTTTGTGTTCTCTTTCCAGAAGGAAATCGCAAATGAATAACATGAGCCTTTTAAATCTACATCTGAATGTAATAAATAATTCAAGGAAGAGAGAAAAAAAGCTTTAAAAAAGAAATCTAATTCCATTAAGGAAAAATTGTTTTTTGAAGTAATGTGAATCCAAAAGTTCCGTAAGGAGCTCGAATAATTACTTCTAGAAAGAGTAAATTGAGAAAAAAATCATAAACTATTACAATAAGTTATTTCCAAAAAAATTAAAATCGTTAAAATAAAAATTATAGCAATTAAAAGAAATAATAGTAAAATTTACCATTTCTAATATCTTACTATATAAAAGATAGTTGTTTTGGGGAATTATTAGAATAAAGCATTTCTGATTTTTTTTTCTAAAATCAGAGTACTTCAATAAAGTTTACTAAACGATTAATACAATAAGCAATTAATAACTAATTATTAAATAAGCAATACGATATTTCTAATTTCTAAATGATATGAGAAATGATATGAGAATTTTCATTATTATATCTTTACAAAAGTCTGCCATTTTTTTAGTTACAAAAAAAAGTATTCCTGTTGATTGATTATTCATTTTTTTTATTTGAAATACATTTCATCGAAAGCTACAACCTTCTCCAACTATTCGATAAAAGTAAAAAAAATCCACAATGAAGAAGTCTAGTATGTGAACTTCTCCATTAAGTAAGTGATTCGTGTGTCCTCAGTATGTGATTCATGTATTTAACCAAATATTTGTTTATTCATAGAAATATCTAATGACTTTATTGCTTTATTCACTAAATCAAATGGTGGCTCGAAGAAGTAAGATTTGGTAAATAAAAAGGTAAAAAGTCTGCAAGTGAGCAAATACCTCCAAATACTTTCCAATTTTTCATGAAAAAATGTTGTTGTGTTGTGTTGTGACTAATGGCACTTGCTGTGGACAAGCCTCCGCTTATACGATCAGCAAATTTTAAGCCTAAGAAATGCGTCTCTTTGTTTTACAAGTGGCGCCATCTAGGACCAAGAGTACGACTTAGCTACTCACACGCCACAACCCTTTTTAGAGAGCGGACTCCATTCATGCAAATTCATTCATACATATCAGATCGTAATTTAGACCTGGAACAGAGAAATATTACTTCTGACCCAGTACCCCCAGTTGTATTACTCTCGGCATGGAGGACTTTGCGACCACGAACAGATTTACCGAGCGCGAGTCACCACACACTCGGGGAATCTTTTGGCCGGTGAGTTCCGAACCCGTAACCTAAAGAGTACGAGTCCAACGCTCTAACAACCAGGCCATCCCGGCTTATGAGAAAATGTAGCAGAATTAAAAGATTAATTTTAAAATTAATCATTGATTAGCTAATATGCTAAAGAACAACAGTGTGTTGATGTTTCACATATTCTCAAGTTCACTCAATAATGCTTTAAATAAATCAAAAAATGTAATAAATAATGCAATAAAACTCAAAAGAAGCATTAAAAAATAATTTAACTAATATTACAGGTTAAATTTCCAAATACAATCACAGGAAACATCGTTGCACTTTTACACTGCAAAACCAATAAAATATTAACAAATGGCAGACTTTTATAAAGATACAATTCAAACACTCTAATTGCTTTGAACAGAATTATCTAATTTTATATGAATATGACTATTTTGCAAACACACTCAAACACACAAACACAAAAACTCAATAGCAAGCAAAGTTTCGAAAAGCTTACAGATTTTACGGATTGTGGGTCTACCTCAATGTTTGTCAGTTCCACGTAGCCAACTAAAAAAGAAAATAAATAAACGTAAATAAATACATTTAGAAAATAAGTCAGAGATACACTGACACAATAAATTAAATCAGATCAGTTTACAAAAAAATAATTTTAATTCTGAACATTAAGCATAGTAAAATTTTACACAATATGAGAGACTTCTTGTAATGTTGAGAATCAGAATGGATAGATACAAAAAAATTTTGTCATCATTTAATTTATAATATAGACATCTTTTTGATATACATTGAAAGTGAATAATTTGAATTACAGCTCTCTACTATATTACGGCTAAGCAGAAGCTAGGCAGCATTTTGATAAACACTGAAAGTGAATTGTGTTAATTACAGCTCTCTACTATATTACGGCTAAGCATAAGCTTTGCAGCATTTTGATAAACACTGAAAGTGAATAATTAGAATACAGCTGTCTAGTATATTACGGCTAATCCGTTAGCTAGGTCACATTTTGATAAACACTGAAAGTGAATAATTTGAATGTTACGGTTAAACCGTAGGCTAGGTCAAATTTTGATAAACACTGAAAGTGAATAATTATGATTACAGATATCTAGAGTATTACAGCTAACCATAAGCTAGACAGCATTTTGATAAACACTGAAAGTGAATAATTAAAATTACAGCTGTCTAGTATATTGAGACTAAATTGTAAGCTAGGCGGCATTTGAATGAACATTGAAAGTGTATAATTTGAAATACAATTCTCTTACATATTATGGATTAAACTATAAACTAAGCAGCAATTTGATATAAACACTGAGAAATGAATAATTGAATTGCAGCTAGCTTGTACAGGGCAGCTAACTATAACATAGGCATAATTTTGATAAAAATGGAAATCAACACTGCTTGTATTATAGAACAATAATTCTTCCAATTCACTTTGGTTATTTAAGAAAACTCGTTTTCATTTTAATATGACATTTAAATTTCAGTGAAAACCGAGAATGGGCACACTCTGTTGCACAGTGCCAGAAATTATATTTTCATAAATATATTCAGAAAAACAGAAATTACAATGTAGCTACTTGCCTTGATATAACACTCAATCTAGTAACAAAATTCAATTAGTAAACAAAAATAGCATATATGAAAAAAGAAAAGTGTTTTATTTGGGTTCGTCATCCCTTTTTTTAATACTTCAAAATCTAAACAAAATGTTAAAATGTGGCAACGGGCACACGGGTAATTTTTTTAAATGTCTCAGATTGCTTGAATGACATGAAACATCGAACAGATTAGTCCTCCTTTTGACTTTTTCATACAGTTAGAAAATACAGAATCTTCTCTTCATTCTCCTACAAAAGTTGGCATTCTCATTCTCACCTTTACCTTTCGTATTATTAAGGTAAACGTGAGAAAGGAGGAAACCCTCCTAAGTCAAAGTAAGTCCGTAAGAGATATTTATTTTTTCCTGGCTTCTAATTATTATGCCTCAATATGAAATAGTTTGAGATAGGTTTTATAATGAAAATACATTGAAAGTACAAATATTTATGCACTTGATTTTATTTTTTATTTTTGCGTTTTTTAATCATATTGCGTTACATACAAAGGGGAGAATCTGTGGAGACATTTAAAAAAATATTTGATAGAAGATGCAAAATTATTCTTTCCATATTTCGAATGACAGAGAGTAAAAAAAAAAAAGGATTTCTTTGAGAAAAAATAAATTATAGATTATAAAAAAAGGCTCACATTTTAATAAAAATTCTGTAATACCCAACTTAAATGCAGAAAACATAATTAAAACATTGAATCGCATATCTAGTTCTTAAAAAAACTGAATCAAACAGATTTTATTTTTCACACAGATATGAAAAGGCAACCCTAAGATAAGCGACAAAATTTGCAGCTTTTAGTTTTTGAAAAAAATCTTTTAACAGATGACTGCTTTTGCATTTTAGCCCAAGCATTGGCAACATTTCCAAGGCCTTGACAATATTACCAATGCAATGCCTTTTCTTCCTTTTCAATTTCGATAAAAAGATAATAGACCGGATAGACGCGAACCGGACATTCGAGATAGTACTGTCATTCTTCTTGGATAGAACGATAATCATTTTAAGAAAGGTTGGTAAGTTTATGAGGGTAAGTTAAGCTCTATATAAAATCAACTTTAGATTACTTTGGAATTTTCAACCCAGAATGGAAGAGAAAAACAAATGCATTGAGTTAGTCAATCTCAATGTTCGTATCTGCACTATCGTGGATACTCACTTTTACCCTTCTCGTTTTTGACCAGCCACCTCCCTTGGGGATTTCCTTCCATTCGAAGGATGAGGACTGTCTCACCTCTCTTGACTGGCAGGTCCCCACTTCGGCTGCCACGACTGTCCAGCTTGACCAACCCGTCATCGATCGGGATCTCATCTCCCGTCAACTGCAAAGAGACGCAATACAAAATATATTTAATTCACGCTCCATGATAAAGTTACTCCATCATGTCATTGAGTTTTACAGTTAACGACTTTATATATATTGGAAAGTACAGATGGACAACTCCTTGAAGCATCTGGTTCCGTACGTAATTCAAAGACACAATTTATACCTTCAATGTGTGAAATATTACTGAATGCTGTCACAAAGACTGAATTAAAGACACGGATAGCTAGAAACAATTGCGTGTATTAGCACCGAGCAAATCGCTGGAGAACAGAATGAAGAACTGAGCCGAACTCGGCTTTTATACATCTTGAGAACATACGAAAATCCTCTCGCTCGAATGGTAAAGAACGTTCTAGAATCATTAAAGAAATAGTAAGAACCCTTTTAAATTAAAATTCCAGTCTTTGGTTAAAATGCGCTGGCCTGGAATCGAACCAGGGACCAAAGGATTTACAGTCCAATGCTCTGCCAATCGAGCCATGGGGAATCATAACAGTATTTCTTTTTGCGGCAATATATCTATTTAGCTCTCTCTATCATACAGTTATCGTGTTCATCTACACTCAGAAGAGTTAATTTAGTTTAGTTATATTCACGACCCTTCCGTTTTTAAAATAAAACAGATTAAAGGAAATTAAAAATTTCTATCTGTAATCTGTATTGCGACACCCCAACCGGCTTAGAAAATTCAAGCATTTACGTTGACCCAATTGGCGTCAGACCGTCAGTTCTCACATACACACATACAAATTCCACACGTACGAAGTCGCTATTAAAAGCTAGCGTTTTACATAAAAGTATAGAACTATGATTGTACTAGGTACAACAAAAACAAGAATATTTTTTTTGTGTGAATAAAAGCGATTAAAGCGGAGCCAACATTAAAAAATATTTTATGAATGTTGGTTTTGTTTATTGGAATTTGCATTTCATGAATATTGGAAAATGTTTATGGCTGTTTTGTATATTAAATCAGAGATTAAAATGTATGCTTTCTATAAGTCAACATCAGCCCAACAGCAAGCGTCGGCGACCGGGCATAGGGGTAGCCCATCTTCCCTGAGGGCTGGGTGTCCTGGGTTCGAGTCCCAGTTCGGATATAGTTGCTCTTCTGTGTTATATTTGTAAGGAGTATGAATGTAGCCTCCAGTAAAAAAGGATTGTGCAAGCAACTGTGACGAGTGTGTCGCTAAGTCGTACTCCTGGCCCTAGTTGGTGCTACTTCAAAACAAGAGACGCTCCTTTTGGCTTGTTGTTGTTGTTTCTCATCCCCGTGACCAGCAGAGATAGATCAGGTCAATGAACTTATTCGCCCTGGGAAAGTCCAGTATCAAAAGGTGATCATAAACCAGGTCCTGCCTGGTAAGCCCCTGAGAACATAAAATGTGGTCAGGGGAGGCCTGTGCAGAAGAACATTTAGTGCAGAGTTCGAACTGTTTAGCACCTCCGACAAAAGGCATTGATAATAGATGGCCACTGAGGAAACGGGCAAGAGCAGTTCGATCTCGTCTACTACTGCCCTGAACTAGGGAGCCACCAGGGCACTTATACTGACCTTTCGCTTAAAATTCGCTGATGCCTCGACGAAGCTTGTCCATGGAAAGTGCCACTATTCAGGGCCCGACTTAGCCTAGTTGGGGCCTGAGGCAAAAACTTCTTTAGGGCCACCACTGCTTTACTATTTTAGTAATGAAGAACATTCATTAAAGAAGAAAACGTAAAATAAAATTTCTATTCAATTTGGTAGCCCCCACTTATGGGGGACCGGGGCAACTGCCCCGTATGCCTCTGCCTTGGTCAGGCCCTGACACTATTAACACTAGAACTACGAACCGGTCAAATTGACCGGTTGCATCATTTATTTATACCATTTCCCCTTTAAGTCTAATTTAATATTTTACGATAATGTCATGATTTTTATTAAATTTGTGTATAGAATAATATTATAAATTATTTTGTTCTTACACTTCTAATTTTCAAAAATAACTGTGTTATACTTAAATATACGAGCCGGTCATTTTGATCAGTCATGAAAATATCATGAATACATGTTGTGTATTCCCGGAATTTTTTATGTTTTTATGGAAAATTCCCGGAATTCAAAAATTCTAAGTTTTCTGTATATTATGAATATGTAATATATTGGTAAATATTAAATCTGTAATATGAAGACACTTTCTACAGTCAGTCTGTAACCTCTATGCTGATAAATTATCAGAAATCGTAACCTATATAAAATTTCAATTTAGAATCTCACATTATTCTTGCACATATTGTAAGCGGTTTGTGATTGAATATTTTCTTCATTATTAGAAAGGGAAATAAAATTTTAAGATTTTTCAGTTAGAAGTTTTTACCCTTAAAATGCCGAGACGTTCGAAAAGAACAAAATTTCTTGGAGATAAAGCAAATATATGCGAAGATATATCCGAAGTTGACTGTAAATCAACAAATATTTCAGAGGTCCAGTTTGAGAAAGGGAAAGTCTATGTACCCTTAAAATTAAATTATCTTATGAATTTATAGTTTTATTTCTTGAATTCTACTATTTTGTTTACTTAAAATGACTGGTTGGTAGAAGTAAGTATATGGTAAATCTTCGTAGTTCTAGTGTTAACAAGAAAAACAACGACAGCAAACTTACATAAGTACAGATATAAAACTATTTTCAAAGAAAGGCTTTTTCTTTAGCGTTTCGCAATCTATTATAACATTTGTTACACCTTCCGAAGAAGAAGTGAACGAAATTTTAACACCTTCCGCAATGAACGAAAGGAAGCAAGCAAACAGGAAAATCGAGTTTCACAATCTGTTCGAAGAGTTTAAAACCACGTATTGGAGAGCATGAATGTTTGTTTATTAATGCAATTTTGTAAACTTTCCCGCGCATTCTCTAATAAAGGTGATGTCTCCGCCTCCTTCCTGTAAAATTGTTGACCTTGGGTAAGGTCATGAGTGCCATGAGAACCCAGATTCTTTATTTTCCCACATAAGCTTAATTTCTTGCATAGGAAAGAATATTAGTACTTGGAAGTTAATTGTTTGGTGCTTGCAAACGATAGTTACACAATATCAATTTTAACACTTTGCTGACCGGTGACGAGTTAACTCTTCTTTTCATGTCCAAACGTTGTTGACCGGTGACGAGTTAACTCGTCATTGCACTTGCATCATCTGTTTCAATTTATGACACCGAGGGCGATATAGAACATTTCAAAAACTTGGCGTATCGTGTTTAGTCTTGTCCGCTCTATAACAGAAAATTTATTTTTCCTAGTATTTACATTTTTATTAGAATTTTAGTAAAATTCCAAAAATTTCAACCATGACGGAACGTATCTGCGAAGAACTTTCTGATGTTCCAATTCAACAAAATTCATTGGAGTCTTTTTAGAACGTTTTACTTTCATATTCAATTACAAAAAAGTAGCCGGTGACATGACATAGTTTCTGTGTAAAATTGCCGGTCACCAAAGTGTTAAGAGCAAATCAAGCCGTAGATATTTGACGATTTTTTTTTGTTTATAATCGATAATAAGTAAGTAATGAAAAACCGAATACTTATTTAGAACATCTTTTTTTTGACCGTTTGAAACCAAAATTCAATTAGAATTACAACTGTAGCCAGCGATTTTCTTTTATTCACGTTTTAACGTTATTGAGTAAGGACGTTTACGTGCATATCGGAAGAACAGATAGACAGACGGTCAACTTTTGACAGATTTAGTTACAAATTTGATTAGAATATACAATTTAGATGCTTAAACTGAGTTCTAAATTTTATTTACATATCCCAGGTAGCTCATCTTGTAGCATAATATTGTATAATATTGTGCGATATTATATGATAATAAACAATATTCCACAATATTAAGCAATATTGCGAATATTGATCATTATTGTACAATATTTGTGTGCTACCAGGGTAAGTAGGCCAGTTTTTGAACGATGGCACTTTCACATATTCAGGGCTCGACTTAGCCTTGTTGAGGCAAAGGGCAGAAACTTGTTTGGGGGCCCCTCTCTGTTCCACAACTTCAGTTCATTGAAAAAGGAAACTTCAAATAAATTTTCTATTCTATTTGGAGGTCCCCTCTGATGTGGGACCCGGGACAACTGCCCCGTATGCCCGTACCTTACTCAGATATATGCAAAAGTAAAAACAAATGCAAATGTAACATATGCAAAAGTAAAAATCGACAGACAGTCGGATACTAGGCGGTTCCAAATGCAATGCAAATCTATATTTTCGATGATAAACGTGTACCAAATTTTATTTACCTAGATTTATACCTGTTATGCTCAACCAGAGCAACCACCAGCTAGCCTCACACTCAAACACTTCAACTTCTCCCTGTAACTCCTAACTGCAACTGCGAACTTTGGGTACCAGTAAAAGCAGAGAGAGAGAGCAGTTACGAACGATGTGCTGAAAGAATCCAGAAGGGCTTATGCCCAACGATGCTTTGTCTTCAATGTCTAACTGCTTTAATTGTTTGTCATTGTCCCTACTTGTTGTGAACGTCCCCTGTTTTTATTAAAATATTTGTTCATAAAAACGAGCCATTATTGTGTAGGAACAGCTCACCATCAACATACCTATATTGAAGTTATAATCACCTGTATTCATATTGAAGGCTAGGCAGACATTTTCCTGAACAGATGTCATTCAAAGTCTAAGTTAATTAAGTATATATCCTAAATCTCATCAAGCTAGCTTAAACCGTTTTCGACTTAACTTGTTCATAAAAAAAGCATGATTTCAATTTTCATTATCTCAATTTAGGGAGGTTTGAAATGTGAAAATTTGTGAAAATCTCCAGTTGGAATTTTTTTGACGATTACAATGCTTTTGCTTTTATCTTTGGATGCAAGAAAATAAAAATAAAAATGTAATTCAACATTTCTTGAAACTGCAACAAAACGTTTCTGTTTCTGACGTCAGCATATATGGTTCTTTTTTTCACAAAATAATAAAAAAATAAATAACAGTTATATTTACATCCCGTTTCAAAGCCACACTAAGGCTATTTTGGGACATATCTCGTAAGGACACTATCTAAGCTGGCAACTCCCTTTCCTAACTTCTACACCACACCAGAGGAAGAACAAAAAATAGCAGCATATATATAATTAAAACATAATAAAAAGTTTAATAAAATCATAGAATACCCAATTTTTATGAAAAATGTTTTAAATCATACTATATTGCGAGGGTATTCATATTATCTGAAACCGTATCATACGCTTACTCCAATGCATTGCTGCAATAATAACAAAAATTTTAATCAGAACCTACGCCGAACTTCCTTTTCAGTTTCTCCATCTCCTTCTCTCTCTTCTCTCTCTCCTTCTGCTCTTTGCGCAGCTTCTTTTCTTCTTCGCGCCGCAGCTTTTCGATCTCCTTCTTGTTGTTGCTGTAGAGGGGAGAGCCCGGTTCCCTGTCGAGTAATAGTTAAGTTTAGTTACACTGTCAACTCCTGTTTTTAATGAAATTTTACATAGGTAAGCAAGATGAGTTGATCGAATGATATGCAGATGGTTATCAAAATAATGGAAACACCTTAGATTTATTATCATGTCAGAACATGTTGGTTTTGGGATGAGGTTTGTGACGTCAACAAAAATCCGTAGGCGAAAAATGAACATTTTATTATCTGCACGAGCATCTCAAAAAAATTTACATTTACAGGAATTCTGATTTTAAAAGAAATTAATTCATTACTACAGAAAATTAAACCTAGAAAAATGTCATTTTGAGCACGTGATTATATGAAATGAAATAAGTAGGAAATGTGATATTTTTTTTAAACAATAAATACGATACAATTTTTTTTTGATCGTGTGCAAGACTAAAGCGACTCATTCGATGAAACGATTAAAATGAATAAAAATATAATCTAACTCGCACGAGCACGTGGTGCTGGGCCGTTCAAAAAATGATGTTCTGACATGATACATTGAAATATGCATAGCAGATTTCATTTTAATCTTTTAATTACCACGTTGGTATACAAAAGAATACATGAAGCAACAAGCATTGTCATGTTCCGCTTTACAACGGGAGGGACATAGTAGCTTTTGAGGGTGTGGACCCCTGAGATCCCAAGGGTAGATGCCTGATTCCTTGCTCAGACACGTCACAAACCTTTTATACGGAGCCGACTTCATTCATTCATCCCCAGATCGTAACTTACGATCTGGAACAGGGATCAATCACTTCTAACCCAGCACCCCAAGTGGTATTACTCTCGACTTGGAGGAGAACTTTGTGACAAAGTCAGATTTAACGAGCGCCAGCCACAGACGCTTGGAGAATCTTCGGCCGGCAAGGTTCGAATTCTCAACCTAAAGAATACGAGTCTAACGCAACGCTCTACCAACCAGGCTATCCCGGTCCACTTAGATTTCATAAGAATCCTTTGTTAGTATGGTGTAGGACCGTCTTTGGAATGTAATACAGTTTGGATTCGCCAAGGAATCGATTTATACAAGTATTGAACAGTGTTTAGAGGACTGTTGTATCATTCATCCTGGAGATATTGTGAAAGTTCTGGATGAGATGCAGGTGGAGGAAATTGATTCTGTATTGGGCGCTCTAAATCAGTTCATAACGGTTCAATTATATTGAGATAGGTTGATCAATTCAGATGTTTAACTTTAATCTCGTATTCATCAAACTGTGAGGACAAGTCTAGCTGCATTATGTACATTATCAAGCTGGAAAATATTTTCTCTTGCAGAAAACAGAGTTTGCATCATAAGAGGGACTAGAACAGTTCAAAGTTATGATACTTCCTTTCAGGGTAACGATTGGTCCAGTAGTCGGTGATGCTTCCTTTCAGGGTTACGATTGGCCCATTAGAAAGCCACGACATGGGTGCTCACATCATGAAAGATTGACCTCCACCCTTGATAGTTGGGTGTCCTCGAAACTTGCACCCGTCCTGTTGTAGGGAAAGGGGTGAAACATGATTCATCAGACCATTTTACTTTCTTCCACTTATCAATCGACCAGGTTTTGTGAGTGCGACACTACTGTAGATGACGTTACCATTAACACCTGCGACAAGTGGATTGGGAATCACTGCTCTGCCATAAATGCACCGTTTATGAAGTTGTCTTCTAACCGTAATCACTGCCACTGGAGAATCCAGATGGGGATTGAGCTCTAAAGTCCCTTTTGTTTCAGTTTGCTTCTTAGACATTACAATCCTCTTTCTCTGAACTTCTCTTCCCATCTATTAGTTTGTTTTGCCGAGTTTGCCTTGCCGCGCTGTGTGTATGCTGTCTTGGTTTTAAACATTGTACAGGGTAAGTCAAAATGAATATAGCGATTACAAACGGCTATAACTATTTAATGAAAAAATATTTATCGATAAGATTTACACAGAATGTAGAAGAATCTTCAAAATTTTATATACAGAAGTCATAGATGTTCTATGTGACTTCCCTTGGTCACACGGACAACATCTAATCGGTATTCCATTTCACGCCATACATTCTGAAGCATTTGTTCATTAACCGACTCAAGCGCATTACAAATGCGTACTTTCAGTTCTTCAATTGTTTTGGGCAAGGGAAACACAAACACCCTGTCTTTCACATAACCCCATAGGTAGAAATCACAAGGATTTCCTCAAACATCCGATGCCATCTGCGTATGTTGTTCGCATTTGGAGGTTCTTCATTGTACCGCTGACGAAATTTTCTCTGCACTGTAATAACAGAACGGCAACTGTGAAATTCCAACACAGAGAATGCTTTCTGCACGGGACTAGCCATTTCCACTAATGAGACGCCGCGCTGAACAGGTTTCTTGTCGTTGCGAAGTTCGATTTCGCGCATGCGCAGGCATCCGCTTGGCTGCACGTGCGCTTTACGTTAATAAATTTTGAAGTTCCGTCTACATTCTGTGTAAATCTTATCGATATATCTTTTTTCATTAAATAGTTATAGCCGTTTGTAATCGCTATATTCATTTTGACTTACCCTGTATATCTGGAAGTGCTTAAAAGTTAGGATGTTTCGACCGCACTTATTTCAGCTAAACGGGCTCCTACATTTTGGACTCTGAAAATTTGAGAGATTCTTCATTTTATGCTTTTGAAAAATTCCCCAAATTACAAAACTTTAATAAAGCTGACATATACTACCAGAAT
>JAOUZG010021179.1:525113-537015 GCA_026289955.1 Argiope argentata
GATGCTAAATCAGTGTATGAAATTTTATTTATTGAGATCTATACATAATATATTTAACGCGTTCAAATTCGGATAAATTTCCACAAATTTGATAGAAAAAGTTAATAGAATTCAATTCAAAATATGATAGCAATCTATAAATTAAATGTGAAAACCATACACCAAATTTCAAACTCCTAGCTCAAAGTTTTTTTTGAGCTATCATGCTCACAGACAGACAGGCATAAATGCATTTTTCGAACTCAGCTATATCAGAAACGCAGCGATTGGTCAAAATTTCTGAGTCGAATTTTTTCGATATGATTCCAAAATTTTTATTGGGTTTTTCGAATATGAAAAATTAAAAATAAATTTTTCAGAATAGGAATCTGAAAAAAGAAAATTCCTGAAAACCTGAAAATAATTTTTTTCCGATTACAATAGCTTTTCTACCAATTCATTGTATGTGAATCATTCAGAATTCAGAACATAAGTAACATAATTCATGCAGAGATTGACATTTAAAAATCATCAGAACGGAAGTGCATTTCTTCTGGACCAAAAATTTAATAGTCTTCAAGAAATGCCATTTACTTGTTATAAAACAAAAAAAAAATTAATAGAAATTTTACATTCATGTTTAACCACATAAGTATCCGCAAAGAATGTAACAAAAAAATGAACAAAAAATAAACCATGATCCAAACCAACTTACTTAATCATAACCGCAAAGTGAATCAGCCAAACATTTTTTCTCGGAACAGTTAAATCACAAATCTATATTTTTATAATAAAAAAAACCGAGCAAAATGAATTGCTAATTAAAGTGAAAAAATAATTGCGATCAAAACAACTATTTGAAGAAAAAAAAAACAAATTTGTGATTCCTATCTTAAATCTTCTCGGAAAATCTAACAAAAGTAAATAAATAAATATTACAGCTCATCTCCATTAGATATTGCTACACCTTTATTTCATGAGTGGTAAAAAAACACATAAAAACACATAATACATTTTTTGAGAGGTGAAAAAGAAAATTTTATTCTCTATGAAAAATCAGTTAAGTGATTTTTTATATCGATGTTCATATGGGCTTTAAATATTTAATTTCTTATAAAATAATAACTCATTTATTTCATACCAAAAGTTTTAAAAAGTGATTCCTTCTTTTGAATTTTATCCAACGATTTTAATTTTTTCTGGCTATAATAAACTTAATTAAAAGAAAAATCAAACATTTGCTTATATGTCATTTCTTCAACAAGAAATTAATTAGAATATACTGGAATGAAAGTATAATAATATAAGAAGAATATAACATAGGCTATATAAATATATTATAGTAAATAATAAAATAAAATTATGAGAAAAAATAATTACTCAATAAATTTCTTTTCTTGAACTACTTCACTCTAATACAGAGCATATAATAGAATATGAAAATTTGGATTTATATGTGTAACATGACGTTAAAGAAGAAAAAAAATATTGGAATACACTATTGCCATATTTAATTTAAGAAATCTTAATTTAATCTGTTTACCAAAACTGGAATTTTGGGTTTAAAACCACGTGAACAAAACTTTTATGCTTAGTAGTTCATTTTCCTTAAATTATTGTAAAATTAATTAAAAGAAAAACCTGATTTCTTTGGCAACAGTGTAAAAAAATGATTTTAGAAACATCTAGAGATTTCGATAATTTGCAAAGCTATAAAAGAGCAACTTTTTGGTTTTTCTCCAAATTTTTAAAAGAAAATGGCAACGGTGTAAAAAAAAGAATTTATTTAGAAACTTTTTGAAGTGTCGATCACTGTTATACAAGTGATCGAAACTTCAAAAAGTCTTCGTTCTATTAATTTATTTTTTATTTCCAGTTTATGAGAAAAATTTGTTCTTTTGAATCTTATAAATTGATAGTAACTTTAACAATGTATAAAAGTATGCTGTTTTAATTTAGTAACAAAAAGAATTCCATGTTGCTTGCCGTTTCTAAACTGCGTGTTTTGTTAAGTCCACCAGACGTTATGTAGGTAATAATGGAAAGTAATAAATGAAGAGAAATGGTAGTTAAATGTTCCAAATGACCTGACGACTATTAAAAAATCTTTCAGGGCCATTAACAGGACTTTATTTTACATGACGTGTTCTTCCGGTTCTTCAAATGACACGCCATACAGTGATCTCCCCAGGAGGAAATTCACGCAGTTCTGGTCCTTGAAAAAGCGCGCGAGAAGTGAAATTTAATTTATCAAACAAAAGGAACCTGTTTTTATCGTCTGCCAGTAAAAAAGTTCGACATTTCCAGTAAGCATTCTTTTCCATCTGAGTGCGCGTATACTTTCGCATACCTGCTTACACAGTTCTATAATCGGCATCATTTTGTAGATGCACGGCGGGAGATAAATAAATCATCTGTCTTCATTTTTATTGAAAACAAAGAATCTAGAGAAAGGAATTTCAAATATCTTTAATACCAACAAGAATCTCAACAAGAATTTAGATAGAGAGTTGCCCGGAATTCTTTAATTTCCATAGAAATTTGCTGTAACATATTCTAGAGAAGATAATTTTCATATTTATCAGCGTTTCGGCTACATATAGGCAGAAAGAATTTCAAGATCGAAAATACTTCTTTGAGAAGTAAACATCTGGCAAAAAAAAAATTGGGATGAAATCTTTTTTTAAGCTGTCATAAATTACAATGATTTTTAAATTCCAAATGCCAAGAGCGAAAACAAATCAAGAGCATTTTAGCTTACAAAAAGAAATCATGTTGTGTAATCCGATTTTTTTATTCTAATTTAAAAATGGAACAACGAAAGATATCGAAGCAAAGTTCTTTTAGATATTCTAGAATGGTAATCAGGAAAACATTTTTATAATAACAAGTGAAGCGATTTGTTATCATTTTTTTAAAATTTGCTTAAAGCTATTTTTCGAATAAACTTTTTTTTGTACGAAAAATACAAACGGAGAAAGTTGAAAAGTCTTCACTAATATTTTGATGTATCGCAAAGTTTTAAACATTCCCGGATATGAAAAAAAAGTATTAACTTTCTATTTTTGTTATGTGAGAACATTATTTTAAAAATAAAACAAGCTAGTATTTTTTAAAAATTTAAATGTGTATCATTAAAGCGAAATTGTAAATAGGAAACAAATTTAGTTTATCTATTTTTAAGTCTGTTTATCTTTCTAGAGTCACATGAATATGACTAAAAATGTAATGGGTTAGATGAAAAACTTTGAAATATGAATTAGTCACCAGATCCGTTTATCTGCAAAATATTTCATGCCAAAACGGTCAAGGAGTCTATTGATTTTCCATTTATCTAGGTTTACCAGAGCTTGTGAGCTCCTAAACGGAACGAGCTTGATGTGTGAAATGTGGTGCTCGTCTTTGCCATCGTAAGAGTTCATTTGCATTAAATTTTGGCATATTTGATTTTTTCGTTATTCTTAGAAGCATGATTCAAAACACATGATATTGAGAGAGTATCAAAAAAATTTGATGGAAGAAAACATGTTGATTATAAAATTATATCCTAAAATACTATTTCATGATGTAAAATTTTAAAAATAATTACACAGAATTTGTGCAGCATATAAAGCTTCTTTTTACACATACTATTGCATGATATAAATATTAAAACAGGAAATAAATTTTAATTGAGGTAGTTATGGCATATAAATGAATAATTATAATCATAAATAATTTTGCAATAGAGATAAAAGAAGACTCATAAACCAAGAAATTTAAAAGTCCTTTTTCTTTATCTTTCCATCATTAATTTTAGGAAATAATTTCCTTATTTCATAAAATTACATTAATTAAATAAAAAAAGAATAAAAAATCGAATAACAACGAAAAAAGAACCAATTAATGCTTTAATTAATGATAATTATTAGTAATGCAAAATTCTTTACGTTATGCCCAAACAAATTTTAATACAACCTTTCAAAAGAACAAATTTTATTACAACCTTTCAAAAGAATTAAACAAATTTTATTACAACCTTTCAAAAGAATTTTTTTCCTGTACTGTATCTTCACTTAATGAATGCTGAAAGTTTCGGAAGAAAATATGTCTTGGAAATCTGTTATATTTTTCTATACAACTTACTGTTTTAAGTCTAAGTTTAAATTTACATTCAAATTAAAATTGAAAAATTAATCAATGAATTAACACTAGACTTCCGAAAGGAAGAAAAACAGTGAAATATTTCCCTCTAGATACTTTCTTTGTATTTGCACATTATAATTCAGCTTTAGCTATATCAAAAATTGAAAAGAATAAAAAATGTTTTGGAGAAAATTCGAAAACTTGCACAGTTTTGTTGACTGAAGACAGAAAATCGAAATTCAATCATTAATTCCATTGAGTTTTTGAGATATAGTATTATAAAGACAAAGATATAAATTACAAATCTTGCTAATAAAAATTTTAAACACCAGTAATTTAGTAGATAAAACTATGCTCCAGATTTTATCCATTTATCTTTCTTTTTCTTGTCATTTTCTGTTTTTAGTTATATTCACAAACAAACAGATTTCTGCTGGAGAGAATTTTTCATCTCCCGCATATGGCCATAACAGACACAAATACATATTTTGACTTATGATTAATTGCCTAAATCCAATAACCTAATTTGTTATGTTATTAAGATTTACAAACTGAATTAATTTCATAAATTACTTTCTTCCAACTGCAGAAGATCTGAAGCGTGAAGATCCAACAAAAATCCAATTTTGGAATTTTCTTATTTATAGTTGAAATACTATTTCTATTTATATTATGTATTATATAGATAAAAAAAAGAGATAAGAGCAGAGATAGAATCATCAAAAACTACAACACTCGAATCATCTGCTACAGGTACAGAATCCAGCTGCTGAACGGCAGATGCTCTCTAATTCAAATCTTCGAAAACAGTTGCATTTGTGGAACATCTGTGATGATACAGAGCATGCGCAGTATCTTCCACCTCGTCATCATAACTACGCTGAATTTAAATTATGAGGTAGCAGAAAATAATTTGAGACAATTTCATTTCATTATTGCTATGAAGCCTCTTTTATTCCCAAAGAGATTATACGATGTAAAGATGTCCACAAAAATAGAGAACTCTAATTATAAAATGGTAAGTAAAGGCGTTTGGAATAAGCGGAAAGAAAAAAAAAGCTGTATTGCAAGATTCAAAAATATTTTGGGTCATAATTAAAAAGAAAATGCGTATTAATGCTGAGTTCTAGAAAAGATAATTGTGTCATTCATTTTTAAATGCTCTTCTATTTAAACTTTTTTTAAAGTTCTACTTGGATATTAAAGTTAATTGAAAAAAAAAATCAAAACAGTTCTTATTCGTAAAAAGAGTTGACCTATCTTCTAACTTTCTTGGAAGTTTATGAATAACTATTTCATCGAATGGCACTAGTTTTTATCTAAGAGCAGACGCATTTTAAATCATAGTAGAAAATCATTCGAATTAGTTTAAATTTCGAAACTTTCGACTGAAAATGCCGAACGGTTCAAATTGATTTGATATTCAAGCCATTTTGCGAAACTTTATGCCTTACATATCATTAAAATATCGAAATCGTTTTTTTTCTTTTACAAGTTTTTCTTTTGCATTGTATGCAATTTAAATATTTTTTTATGTTTTTCCATCAAATAAAATGGCAACAGAGTAAAAAAGTACATATAGATAAAATATGTAGGAATCATTCATAAATAAAAAAGACTATAACGCAATGAAAAATTACTTTTCAAATTTTCTAAATTGCACAATACCATTAAAAATAGCAAATTACTTTCTTTGTAAATTTCTATTCAAAAGTAAATTATAAATAACCTTTTTTTATATTTATAGATTGAATAAAGTTATAATCATAGCTAATTATTTATTTACTTTTAAAAAAGTTTAATCTTTCTGATTTATTTTTTTATTCAATAATTTTATTAAATATATTTTTCGTTTATTTTTTATTTATCTGATTTAGAATTCAATTTATGTCCATCAATTTAAAAACTTAATGGATATTTATTCCTATTTATTAAATTAAATATTTAAAAAAATGCATTTTTATTCATATTTATTAAATTTAATATGTAATAACTTTTATTATTATATCTCAAAAGAATTTGATTTTTTTTAATAATTTTGTCAGTGAATATACAGATATATAAATAAAAATAGATACAAAAGAAACAATACACAGAATTTTTTTTGTAGATCCAAGAAATTCCCGTCAAATTGAAGCAACAATAGTTGAATAAATCTGAATTGTTAAACAGAAACTCGAAGAAATAATTTAGTGTGAGAGTAGTATTTCTATTTTGCATTTTGACAATCAAAGGTTGAGCAATATCGGTCTCCCCCCCCCCACATTTCAGAAGTTTAAAGAAAATGCAAAGAAATCATTCAAATTGAACAGATTAAATCATTGCTCTCCGATAATATTTAAAATTATCGCTTTAAACAAATTTGTATTATTGTAAAGTAACCATTTCTCCTGACGACATTCCAAACACAAAGAGTGTAATTCCGACAGAAAGCAGTTGATGCCAAAAACAGAAATTAAAAACTTAAAAATTATAATAATCAAGCAATTAAAATTAATTATGAAGTTATTATTTTTTTCTGGTATTGGCTTTGTTTCATGAGTCAAAAATAAAAATAACAAGTAATGAAGAAATTAAGTCGATTCCTACTTTGATCAAATAAGAAAATTTTTATTTTAGTTACTTTTCATTAAATAATAACAATTAATATAAAAAATTATGTCTGACCGAAACAAAATCACGTTCTGTATATGTTTAAAATAAACCAGAACACACAGTGCATGCGTGAACTCTAGACGCCAATTGAGACACGCAAATGCTTGAATTTTCTACGTCAGTTGGGGTACAGATTAGAAATTTTTAATTTGCTTTATTTTGTTTCCTTTTAATTCGAAAGTATTTCAAAATAAATCTAAAAAAATCGATGAATTAACAATGTTTGATTTTAAATGCATCAAATACAAAGAAAACAAATAGAATCGTTTGAAATAATCGGTATAAAACTTGTTAAGCCCAACCTCATTAGCGTGGGGGAAAAAACAAAGTCTAACTCATAAGGCGGTGGGGAAATGAGAAGTTTTTGGCGGGAAAGTTAGTTTTTAATTAATTAATAAAAAATTAATGAATTAATATTTGAAAAAACTCTATTAACATCAAGTGTCATCCACTACAATTCTTAAAAATTTATTTGAATTTGAGTGGATAAATAAAAAAAATTTTATAAAAAAATATATATATATATATATATATATATATATATATATATATATATATATATAATTGAAAAACTGATTTCAAATTAATTCAGGATATTAAGGATTAAAGATTAAAGATGCATATGTGCTAAATCATACAGTGTAATATTTACTTTCATTGCATAAGCAGATGTGTTTATCATGAGACTATCAGGAACCACATAAATTGACTTCATCATGTTAAATAGTTCTTTTTCGAACTTTTAACCTCTCTGCAGATAATTATCATAGTTAAAATGAAGAGCGGTTTTTTCTTTCTTCCTGTACTTAATCAATTAATATTCAAAAATAAAAATAATAATTTGATGTCAGACGATAAATTAAATAACCAAAAAAAGTTTGAACTTTTACATTTTATTGAATTTTTTTCAGTCGTTCATCATATAAAGAAAATCGTTTGCTGCGAGAAAGTTCAGCTGACACTGAATGACTTCTTTTACGAGCTGTCTGCTTGGGATGTCAAAAGGTTAAGAAAACTCGCCGAAAGAGCGGGAAAAATAAAGAAATCCCGAACATTTTTCCGACACGATAAACCATCTCGCTTGATCTTTCCACGCTCGTATTTTTAGTGTAATACAATACATAATGCAAAGGAAGAAGCGACTATAAATAAGGGCATTGTGTCCACCGACTCCACCCTCTCCCATCGAGCATGCATTACGTACTTCCTGTTCTTGGCATGGGTCGGTTATTCTCGGGTTTCTTATTTTATAAACAGCATTCTTACACAAAGCAGTTACTCTCAATTGTGCTTGTTCCTTATTAAATTCACGTTCATAAACTGAATTCATCGTTCTTAAAATAAGCGACATGTGCTGAAATTTCAGTCTATATAGGAAAATAGCGACTGGGAATGGAGATTCCAAAAAATGATAACCATTTCTTAAGAAATGCTTCACATTTTCTTTTTGTTTGTTTGTTAGCTTGTTTTTCTGCGATTACTGATTAGTTCTGCGAAGTACGCATGAGCGAATAAGAAGTTTTTCTACAAGGAAGGCGTGCCATCGATAGAGTAAGTACCAAAGAATGATATTTTCAGGGCTATTTTAATGAGACAGGAAACATTTTTAAAACTGAACTCGATAAAAATATATTATAATTTTTTTTAAAAATTAATTTTTTTTGATGCCTCACAAAAAATATAAGTTCGCTTTTTAAACCTAGGGTACTTTACATTAAATAAGTAATATAAAAACTATTTTTTAAATCAATTCCGACTTAAATTAACAAAGAAAATTTTTATTTTATTTACTTTTCATTAAACATTACAATTGTTGTTGTTATCATCGTATTCCTCTTTACTACGAAAGGAGGTGGCAGTGGCTTCTGAGGGTATGGACTCTTGAGCACGCGAAGACAGAAGTCCGACTTCTAGCTCACACACATCACACACCCTTTTTAAGGGGTGGACTTCACTTAAATATGTCATTCATTCATCCACAATTCGTAACTTCGATCTGGAACAGAGAACGATGACCTCTGACCTAGTACCCCCAGTGGTATTATTCCCGACATGGAGGTCTTTGTGACTACGACAGATGTAGTGCGTCCACCACACACGGAGAATCTTTGGCTGGCGGGTCCAAACTCGCAGTCTAAGGAATATGTACCCAACGCTCTACCAACCGGTCTATCACGGCCTAATAACTACAATTATTATAAATAATTGATCAAAAAATTATAATAGCGTTAAATTTTCAATGCCAATTGAGAATTCCACTCTAATTTAGGCAAAGCAAATGCATGACTTTTCTACGCCAGTTGAGGTAACGCAGTGCAGATTAGAAATTTTTAATTTTCTTATTCTGTATTATTTTCGCTCAAAAGTACTTTAAAATGAGTCGGAAAAATCGATTCATTAAAAATGTTTAATTTTAAATGCGTCAATCATTAAGAAAATAAACAGAATCGTTTTAAATAATCTGGCTAAAAATGTTAAGATTAATTTCATTGTCGTTGGGAAAAAACTAACTGAATTCATTACTTATTTGGCGGTGGGGAAATGAAGATACTTGGCGAGAAAGTTAGTTTTTAATTAATTAATAAAAATCAATGAATTAATATTCGAAAACACAGTATTAACGACAAATGTCATCCACTACAAGTCTAAAAAATTACTTATATATATATATATACATTATTCAGATTTTTTTCAGTCGTTAATAAAATCTTTTTTATTCATCTACTCATATTAAAGTAATTTTTTAAGCTTATAGTGGATGGCATTTGATGTTAATACAACGTTTTCAAATATTAATTCATTAATTTTTTATTAACTAAATAAAAACTTACTTTCTCACCAAAACTCTTCATTTCCCCATCGCCAAATAAGTAACGAATTAACACACTTTAACATTTTCAATGCACTTATGAATAGCCCACAGAGAACTGAAATTCTTAGAATTTGAAAGATGAGATATTTTGTTGGTAGCGTTGAAGATGTTAAAGCAAGACGTTAAAATAAAGTTAATTAACTAAACTAACAATATTTCCAATGTGCTGAAAAATGTCACTAAGCAACATTGAGTTTCTCTACATCCAACACACACATAAAAAAGCCATAAACCAGCATTCTGGCACAGAGGTACAGCATCTTCCTCGTGTTCTGGGAGTTCCGGGGTCGAGTCCCGGTTCGGACAAGGTTGTTCTTCGACTTTCTATCTGTAAGGTGTATGAATGTGCCCCCCCCCCTCCCTGCAAAACCGGGTTGTGCAAGCGATTGTAATGAGTGAGTAACTAAGTCGTATTCTTGGCCCTAGTTGGAGCTACTTCAAAACAATAGATGCCCCTTTCGGCTTAAAACTCGCTGATGCCTCGGCAAAGTTTGCCCATGGCAAGTGCCACTAATAATGGCAACAACATAACGGCAAAAAAACATTATAAAAAAAGGAAGTGCCATACTGGTAAGACCCACGAAAAAAATATTAATTTTTGAGTACCATTACTTATTAAATCATTTGTCATTATTATTTCATCGAAAAGTACTTTACTTACAATAGCCTTTATTCACTTGCATTTAACGTGTGATTCATATATATATTATCTTCAAACAGCGTTTTATTCGTAGGCACACTACCAGAATATAATTACTCCAAAAGGCAAAAGACACTTATTTTTTTAACGTAATCCTTGAAAACAATTTTTGCTACACAGCTTATTTCCTGGTAAATGAGTATATTACAAAATAGAATAAACTATCCCTCCCCCCGCAACATCTCCATGTTGATCAAAGTCATCACGCATGAAAAACCACATTACCGCAAGCACATTAGCAAATTTTCTGAATAGTTGCTAGACCAAACGCTTTTGCTGAGCTTCCACGAATAAAACACAAAATATCCGAGAAATATCTTCTTTATTCCTAACATTCATGCTAAAAATGCGAAAAAGCAAAACTAAATGAAATTTTGAGCAAAAAGATAAAGATCTGAGGGGGGTTTTTTGCACACAATATTACTTGTGTAGCTTTATCAGAGTTCTTTTAACAAAGTGTCGATCTGCATACCATTTCCGAACAAATATAACTTTTCTATTAATATTTACAGAGCAACATTGATGACCGCTAATTATCAAAAGGGAACAATTTTTAATAAACAATATATTTTGCATTAATTCCATATAAAGAAATACGACGGCATTAAGTCAGTGATACAAAAAGAGTAAAATGTTGGTTCTCCACAACTAATCCATAATTTGACAAATATTTTACCACATAATTCACCCACTAAGGTTGTCCACTGAGATAGAAAACGCTTTGCTGAATTGCCAGATTGTTCTAACAGTGGGAATTTAATTGTAAGTCCTTCAATTATATATATCTTTAAGTATGTCCTGATATAAATAATTGTAATGTTTCCTATTATTATCATTATTATTTATCATCTACCACTTTTTCTTCCTCTGTAGTGGCAACAGTGTAGAAATCAAAATAAACGATCAGATGTGTTAGTTTACATGGAGTTAAATTGAAAAGAACTATGTTGTTGTTACTTATGGCACTTGCCTATGGAGAAGCCCCCCGCTGATACAGCAGCAGATTTAAGCCGAAAGGAGCGTCTCTTGTTTTTGAAGAAGTGCCAACTAGGACTGAGGGTACGACTCAGCTACTCACTCAACACAATTGCTTGCACAGCCTCTTTTTACAGGGAGGCACAGTCTCGCATATCACAGATAGCACAGAGAAGAACAACCATGCCCGAACCAGGACTCCCAGAACACGAGGAAGACGCGCCTCCTCTGTGCCAGAAAGCCGGGAATAAAGAAATCCCCTTCAGAATTTTTAAGACAGAACGGCGCGAATTCCTGCCGTAAGTGAAGACCAGAAGTTGAGTCCGGGGCTGGGTTCAAATGGACTTGCAAATCATTAGCTATTTACCTTTTTCTACATGTTTACCTTTTTATGTGCACCTCTATAAATGTTTCTTTATATTAAGTTGCAAAAACAACGAGTGAAACGAAAATAAATTAAACGATCAATTCCTAATAATGCACACTGCTTCTAAATTGTAATTTTTATGAAGTAATTGATGTATTAGCAGAAACAAAATCACGCATTACATAAACAAGCATTAATAATATATGTTCGTGTTTGCATTCCCCCCCCC
>JAOUZG010021179.1:566699-591872 GCA_026289955.1 Argiope argentata
GGCTAAAATACATATTAAAATTCCATTATATATTCTATTATATATATCATACAATTATATATTTTATTACATATTATATTCTATTATATATTCTTCTATTTAGGTATCGTTTTCAATACAAAATGTAGTCAGAATTATCTTCTAAAATATCGTTTGAAATAATTTATGAGCCGGCTAAAATACATATTAAAATGTCAAATTTGTAAACACGCATGACTTTAAAATGCTTTTTATGTAATGGCACTGATAAAATAAGGGAGTTACTTACATATTCCTTTATGAAATTTGGTATTTCAAAATAAAACAAATGAATTACAACTTTGCATTTTTTGCACTCCCTAATAAAGACAGAGTGCCTATCTATATACCATTGCCAATATCTAATAAGTTAATCCTCCAGCTATTTTGCACAACTACTAACGAAGTAATCTCATTTAGTGCCATGCCGTTATTCTATTTATCTGTTATGTATGGAGGTTAATACCTTTGAGTTCAAGTACTCAGTGGTAGTCCCTTCAAATCATCAAACCATTCATTGCTTAACGCCAAGAAGCAGTCGCTTTGCCACAATGTCAGAGAGAAAACACAGCTTTTGCTTGGATTGCTTTTATATAGCCTATGCGCAGAATATAGAAGAAAAATTTGCAAAACTTTCTAGTATATGCAAATAATCTCCCAAATTTCCCAAAAATGTCTCGCACTAATGAAACAACAATAAAATTATATAATTTTCCATAAAACGGATATAAATAATATTTAAAATTAATAAGACAATATAATAATATTATGTTTTAAATTACTGTGATAGTAAAAAATTAAACTATCTCTATACAAAAAGCATTTTATTCATTATTTAAAAACATGTGAATCATCTGCATATGAGTACCAGGATTTAAAAAAAAATTTGTTAATTAGAAAGATTGTTTATTTTCAACTAACTCACAACTAAAAATAACAAAAAAGTTTTGAAAATAAGGAATGTTGACTCAATTGAGGTCAAATCAATTAATATTTTATTCCACTTCATTCACTGCACGTGGTCGCTGTAATTTTCATCTTTACGGAATGGCAGTAAATAAAAACATAAATATAGTCAAAAGTTGTAAAGCTTTTTTAAAATGATTTTTTTTTCAACCGAATAAAGACGGTTATAATTTACCTGCTACAGAAATAGAAAAAAATTCTTTAATAGCAATTTTTTGACAAATAACTATGAATATTTTTAATATAAAAAGAATCAAACGAAATCTGCTATGCATATTTCAATGCATTATGTCAGAACATCATTTCTTGAACGGCCAAGCGCCACGCGCTCGTGCAAGTTAAATTGTATTTTTTATTCATTTTAATCGTTTCATTGAATGAGTCATTTTAGTACTGCAAACGATCCAACAAAAACTTTGACTCGTATTAATGGTTTAAAAAAATATCACATTTCCTATTTATTTCATTTCATATAATCACGTACTCAAAATGACATTTTCTAGGTTTTATTCTCTATAGTAATTAACTTATTTTTTTAAATCAGTTTTTGTAAATGCGATGGCAACGCATTATTGAAAACTGATTTTTTTAGAGACTCTGGTAGATAATAAAATTTTCATTTTTTGCCTACGGATTTTTGTTGACACCAGAAAACCTCATTCCCAAAACAATATCATGTTCTGATATGATGATAATTTTAAAGAAAACTGAATTATCCGGAACAATAAATCACAGTGAAATTATGAAAAAAAGTCGCTCAAATTGTGGATTCACGATTACTACGAGTCACTAAAAACCAGAATAAGTAAAGTCACAACATAGTCTAGGATAAAATTTACAAAAAAGTAAGTGTTTAAGAGATTTTTGTTTGAAAAAATAGACCAAAGCCCAAATATGCTACAATGTTTAAGAGCAGGCGTGTTATATTTTTAGAAGCTGATAGTTGTTTTAAAAAACAACCTCCCCATGTTGTTGCAGATGGCGCGGGACGAAAAAGCTGAGCAACAAAATTTGGGATAAGTTTTTAGACGACCAATCGATTGGCTTCATTCATGATGTCATAAACTTTTGCCTATTAATTCATTTCATTTCTGTTTAATTCATTTAAAGGTATACCTCTTACATGCCAGTTGTTAAGGTAAAATTGTATCTAATTCGGGAAAAGCAAATAAACAAATAAGAACAGTGGGGGGGGGGGGATAAAAAGAAGATTGAAATAAAATCTGCTATGCATATTTCAATGTATCATGTCAGAACATCATTTCTTGAACGGCCAAGCACCACGTGCTCGTGCGAGTTAAATTATATTTTTATTCATTTTAATGGTTTCATTGAATAAGTCACTTTGGTATTGCAAACGATCCGAAAAAACTTTGACTCGTATTAATGGTTTAAAAAAATATCCCATTTCCTATTTATTTCATTTCATTTAATAACATGCTCAAAATGACATTTTTGTAGGTTTTATTTGCGTTTGTCATTAATTTGTTTTTTTTTATCAGTGCTTTTGAAAATTGGATCGCATCACGTTATTAAAAGCTGATTTTTTGGATGTGCTAGTGCAGATAATAAAATTTCAATTTTTCGATTACAGATTTTTGTTGACGCTCATTCCCAAAATAGCATCATGTCCTGACATGATAATAATAGCATTAAAATACTGATAAAAAACAAAAAGCTTTCATTTCTCAAAATTTTTATCTTTTTCTAATATCTTTTTTAAATATTTGCATAGAAATAAAAGTGTGAGAATTAGGCTAATGGTTTATAATTCCATGGAGGAAAGAAATTAATCAAAATGTATTTACATATTTATTTATTTATATAGTGAGGGAGGAGGAAAAAGATTGAAACAAACTACAGAATACCATACTTTTACAATTTAAAAAATCAAAAATGCTTTATTTAAATTCAATCTTATTTTTCATGAATCAGAAAATTTTATTCCGCCCGTGATTCATAACTAATAGGAAACAAACAAAAAGTCATTAAATTAAGTATTTGAACTGTAAATGATTATTCAAATCATTAAAATACGCATTAATGTCTTTTATAGTTTCTAAAGAGCGAACGTGACTATAAAAGAGAAAATGATAAATACACAAAGTTTTTTTTGTTTGTTTTAATCATCAAATATTAGGTTTATCATATAAATTACTTGAAATTTATTTATTTATTTTTTTAAAAAAATCTTATTTATAAAATATAATTTTTCCCTCTTTTTGTGAAAAGCTCTATATAATTTTTTGGAACTATAGATACAATTTTTTTTATTAAAGAAATGGAATAATTTAATACAAAAAGATTCAAAGAATAAATTGGATTTTTTTTTACATTGCTATACACTAACAATAGAGGATTTTTAAAAACTTCTAAGCGAAGTATAGAAGAAAACGTGTTGATGTATATTTCACATTGCCAACTTAAATAATTAATAAATAAAAAATGTTATCCCAAGTTTTTTTTAAAATCCACGTTAACAGTTAAAAATAGTTACGTCAAATAATATAATTTAGAATACAAAAGTTTTCCAAACATTTTCTAGAATAATCTCAAATTACTATTTTACTAACCATTCAAACGTAAAATAATTTTTTTTTTAAATTAAAAAAAAATTCAATTGTAAATGTTAAGTTATCATGTGAGAGTATTATTATTTTTAAGTCATTATTTATCTTAATTAATTTAAGTCATTAACCAATTTAAACCGGTTTGAAGCAATTAAGAGACTTCTCTATAGGTCTCTATCCACCTATTTACATATAGATATCATATAATGATAACTTTTTTAAACTTTCATTTTCAATTTTTCAAGCTGTCAATTAAAGTTTTGGAGCTTGACCGATTTTGAGATGAAATAACCGCTACGATGTCATAGTTCTTCGTCAACTTTTTAAAAATGCATCTGTTGTCAAAGAAGTATACGTAATAATAAAGCAATACTTGTAAAAGAAAGTCAACCTTTTAAAAACGCATCGGCTTTCAAAGAAACATGTATAATAATAATAATGTAATACTGGTAAAAACAGGTAAAAATATTTTTTGCCCGTAAATTTTGAAGACATTAACACATTCTAACCAAAACAACATCATTTTCTCACATGATAATAAAAACTAGAAACTAAAACAAATTAATGAGAATTCATAAAAATGGATTAAAATTAAGGAATGCTATTCAGTTTCGGTCCAAGAAAATATAATGTACAAAAAAACAATGCAGAGTATTTAAAATTAAATTCTTCAATAAAGAATGACAATTTTCGGAGTTGTATAGAAAAAGGACAATATTGTTGCTAAGTTACACGGGGTAATGCAGATCAATTTTGTGGTTAAGAGTCATACATATTAATACTGTAATAAGCCTCCGATTAATTACAATCTTATATCAACAGATGGAGAGAAAAAACATAATTTATCGGGGATATTTAAAGCATTCTCCCTGTGAGAGAAACTAGAATATATGTATGGTTACAGTTATGGCCTCGAAGAATTTTGATCTGTGAAAAAAATAATAATAATAACTACTTTTATCATTTATAATAATATTCAGATACATCTATAGCAAATTGCAACTTTTTTTTGCAGATTTTTTATATAATTTTACTCACATAAGCTTACAATAGATGAAAAAGTATAACTACAACAATTTGCAAAAAAACTTCCTTAAACAGAAAGGGACGGCCCGATACTATCATGTAAGAAAGTGTCCCGATGAAATCCTGATCCCCTGAAGACAGGAAAGAAAGGTAACATCAAGAAATAGGGGAAGGGGGGATTTAAACACAACCACCTCGTAGAACTGGAGGAACCATATCTCCCCCCTGCCTTGTAGCAAAAAAGTTACTAAGTAAACAAGACCGCCAGCATGGTTGTGAAATGATACAGTCCACACCTCTCACCCATGTAAAATTGTAAAACATGATAATGAATTTAAAATAAATGATATCAACAAGTGTCGAGATCGCCTTACCACTTAAAAGTCAGGTCATCAGCCTTTTAACTTCACTGCAGGAGGTGACAATTCCGTTTAAATAAAAACACAGTAAACGAAGTTAAGTTCCGCACGCTCCACGTACATCCAAGAGTTAACTTCTGGTGCCACAGCTGTCTGCTGGTCGCTACTCGAATGGGAGAAGGGTTGCCGTAACTTTGGCGACCAAGCATGGCAGCCAAGAAAGTAGGAAGGAAATCCTGTACATAAAAGTTTTTAAATGGACGAAGTTAGTTTCACAATAGGTGATTGGCGATATCGTTGGCTGTATTTTTGGCATGTTTTACTGTTTTGCCCGTTCAAGGTGTGCTGAGACCGTGGCAAAAGAGGTAGTTTCGAGATCGGCCGTATCGGAAACTGGTCGACCTTGTGCACAACAAAGCGTTTCTAGTGCCATGACTGAGTGTCAGAGATACAAAGGGGTATATATTTAAACGTGTCCGTTTACATTTTATTTGAAAAAGTGTGCATAAACTGTGACTTTTCAAAGCGATAGGAAATCTCTCTCTCTCTTTTTAACGGGAATTATTCTATAGAAGTTGTGGCGGTTTTAACTATTTCGTTCACATTAAATGGCCCCATTTAACTGATTGTCGATTTAAGATTGCTACATTTTAAATGTTAGTAATTTGTTTTGGATTTATGTATTTGTAAGAAATGCTGCCAATCTTTTGAAAATGTTAATGGTTTTATTTTTCTCTTCATATATCATGCCTGTACACTATATTATTGAAGCAGATTAGCTGTTTAATTGATATTCTAATAATTGAGTGAAAGAAATGAAACGTTGGAATTTGAAAAAATTACTCTTTATAAAATAATAACATTATCCAAATATTTTTCATTCATAAAATGTATAGAATTTCTTATTAATTTATTTGGCAATTAGGAGGGGGGAAATCGTCTTGCTAGTGGCGCTTTCTTACCCTAACAGCTTTATTTATATTTTGTCGAAAATTCACCCTTGTTTATCAAATAAATATCTTCAATTAAAAGGTTTTATTTATTTTTTTTTTTTTTTTTAGAATTCGAATTGTTTGCTACTTTAATATAGCAATTCCACTTTACTCTACCTTTACGTATTCATAGAAAAAATATTATTGTCAAAATACTCACAATATTATTAATTCTGAAATATACTTTTTTATATAAAGATATTAAAAAAATACTGTTTGCAGTCCACATACCACGTATATATCGAAATTTCAAACAAATATCAAGAGGTATTTCATATAAAAATAAGAACTATATGACTTTATTTTAAAATAATACAAAATGAAATATTTTAAGAAGACTTTCTTTTTAGTATACTTATTACATTTATATTGAGTTTCAAATAGTAATAATAATAATAATAATAAAGAAGTGCAAGGTACAACCATGCGTTTTTATTTCCTTCATATTTCTTTTTTCCATCAGCACTCTATAAGCAAGGAGAATGGTCTCCCTAAAATTTTCTTTCATACTTTATAATAATAATTTTTATATCATATAAAATATGCTTATGATCTTTTAAATATGGATCTAAATAACGGCATATTTTGGTATTCCTCAAACCTAGAAAGTACATATTATAAGATTTTTCTTTAAAGAAAATAATGAGTTTTACATTTCCGCACAGTTTTTACATGTTAACGGATTATCATTTTTTAAACATGTATTAGCGTTGTGAAAATATTGTCTATTGTCTATTATGATTCCAGTTTGCCCGACATTCATATTTTTTCATTGTATTATTGGATCAGAAGTTTGATGTTTATAAATATTTTAATAACTATGTAATTGTCGTAAAACATGACTAATTAATTATACGTCATTAATTGTTGCTAATATTCGAATATTTCATCATTCATATAATTATTATGATTTTAAGCTAATTTATTTGGCAACTTGGAAAATATTTTTTAAATCGACTAACTAAATACCCTCTCATAACTTATCGGCCCTAAATAACTGTTTAGTCTGACTAATTAAAAATTCGCCACTGAGTCTAATTTTTTTATCATGTCGGACATGATGTTGTTTCTTGGGATGAAGTTTTTGGCGCCAACGAAAATCCGTAGCCGAAAAATAAAAAAATTTATTATCTGTACGAGCATCTCAAATAATTAGCTTTTAATAACGTGTTGCCATTGCATTTACAAAAGCTCCAATTTTAAAAAAATAAGTCAATGACTACAGCAAATAAAACCTAGAAAAATTTCATTTTGAGCATGTGATTATATGAAATGAAATAGATAGGAAATGGGATATTTCTTTAAAACAATAAAGGCGAGACAAAGTTTTTTGGATCGTTGGCAATACTAAAGTGACTCTTCCGATGAAACCATTAAAATGAATAAAAATATAATTTAACTTAGACGAGCACGTGGTGCTTGGCTGCTCAAAAAATTGTGTTCTGAAATGATACATTGAAATATGCATTGCAGATTTCCTTATAATCTTTATTTTTGTTTTCTTAATAAAACAAGAAAAATAAAAAAAAGAATTTAAGTCAATTCCTACTTAGGTCAGTCAACAAAGTAAAATTTTATTTTATTTATTTTTTATTAAATAATTACAATTAATATAAAAATTTTATCAAAAATTATGTCTTGCCAAAACAAAATCAAGTCTGTATCCGTTGAAAATAAATCAGAACACATTGCCTTCATGCTTGAAATTTCAAAGCCAAGTGGGACAAGGCAAATGCGTGAATTTTGTACACCAGTTGGAGTAACGCAATACAGATTTGAAATTTTTGTTTTCCTTTATTCTGTTTTATTTTAATTCAAAAGTACTTAAAAATTAAAATTTATTAATTAAGAATGTTTAATTTTAAATGCGTCAAACACTAAAAAATAAATAGGAAATGTGATTTTTTTTAAACAATAAATGAGAGATAAAGATTTCTTGATCGTTTGCAATACTAAAGAGACTCATTCAATAAAACAATGAAAAGGTATAAATATATAATTTAACTCGCACGAGCACGTGGTGCTTGGCCGTTCCAAGATATGATGTTTGGACATGATACATTGAAATATGGATAGTAGATTTCATTTTAATCTTTTTTTGTTTGTTTTTATCATCTCTGATTTTCAACTCCTCATATAATGAAATTAATGACTTAAAAACTAATTTAAATATAGTGGCATAAAATGACTCTAACTTAATGAATATTCAAAAATAACAACTGAAATACTTTACGCTTCAATGCTTTGAATGTTGCAATTAGCTTTCCGGGAGAAAAGCTATATAAAAACCGTGACTCGTAACCAAATCGTTACACATTAAAATTCGGAGAGCCCTATTTTCTATTCTGTCAAGCGACAGAAGGATTGGATGCTTTGTCGCAGATTCCTATTAATCTTTTTTAAAGTCATTGCACATCAACTATTGGGATGGATCACCAGAATGAGAAATTTTATTTCCAATTCGTGTCACTGAATGTCGCTCCAGAATTCGTGAGATCGCACGCAATTTTCGATAAACATCAATTCTAATTCATACATGAGATCAATCTGATTTTTATCTACATCTATATTACGAGGCGATATATTTTAATAATAAAGAGAAGAATGTGGGCTTACCGGTGTCCTGGTAGAGGTATCACGTTTTCCTCGTGTTCTGGACGTTCCGAGTTATAGTCCTGGTTAGGGCATGGTTTTTCTTCCGTGTACGATCTGTAAGGTATGTGAAAGTGTCCCCTTGTAAAAAGGGTCTGTGTAAGCGAATGTGATGAGTGTGTAGCTAGGGCCCAATTTAGCCCATTTGGGGCCTCCTCTGTTTTACTATTTTAGTAATAAAGAACATTCATTAAAGAAGGAAACGTAAAATAAAATTTCTATTCTATTTGGGGGCCCCACTTATGTGGGGGCCCGGGGTAACAGCCTCGTATGCCCCTACCTTAGTCAGGCCCTGTGTGTAGCTAAGTCGTAGTTTTGGCCCTAATTGGCGCTGTTTCAAAAACAAGAAACGGTCATTCGGCTTAAAATCACCGACAGCTGTCAGTGCCCTTGTCGATGGCAAAGGTCATTAGTAACAATAACAACAACAGAATGCGTGTCTGTTAATGTATGTGCATTAGAAGTTTAATAATAAAGAAGAATATTTATGGGCATTAAAGCCCTACAGGTCAGACCATCTGATCCTCTAAATTTGGGACATATATACCTTGGAAGATAGAAATGTGTGATTTGTGATTTGTTTGAGATTTGCTGTTGTTGTTGCTGATTCCCTTCTTGGTCTCCTAGATCAAGTCCAAAAGATCGTGCCGCACCAAAAGGTCAAAAACACTCTCGCTCTCATCCGACATTTGCCTCTCAGAGGCACCGATGCAAGAAATGATATGAGAGGGAGAGGCAATAGCCAAGCAAGGGCAAGTATAAAAGGTCCTGTTAGGACCCTCGAAGACCGGACTTCTAATGTGGCCAGACCTTAGCCTAGCTAAGGCAGATTGGGCAAGTCTTGAGCGGGTGTTCTGCAAAGATGAACCAGGGTGCTCTGCGGCGTACCAATCACGTTCAGGAGGAATTCTCCAAATTGATTTTACGTTGTCAATAAACATGAAATGAATCTCTGAGACCTTTTCAAACAGATGATGGAGGTGTAGAGAGCTTACCACCTTCAACGCCAAGTCGATCAGCGACATCATTGCCATGGATACCAACATGAGAGGGAATCCATCGCAAGCACCTACCTGGGACAACGTAACCAATTTGGCAACAATATCTTGCCCCAATTTATCATAAATGCATGGCAAATCCCTCAAGTATTGAATGTAAGTTCTGCTATCAGTCAAGATCCAAACATCACTGACACCAGAGTCCAGGGCGTGGCCCAGGGTTTCATTTAGGGTAATGAGTTTCAAGCGAAAAACTGAACTAAAGCCAGGATTAAGATTTTAATTATATTATTAATTAATTAAATTTAATAATTGAAAATACATTAAAAAATTAAATTGAATTTTAAACGTCTTTTGTAACGCGTCTCACACATTTAAGTGAAACTTCTATAGGGTGAGCGCAACGCACTTCAAACGTTCTTCTACATTTTAAAACTTTGGAACATTTAAAATGCTTTGAAAACACTTACTTGACTCTGTTTTTTTTTTATTTTTGTTTGTTCTATTTCGACGGAAAACAGAGGAAAAATAAAAAATTTCTTGGATAAGAGAGAAAAGCGAAATAGTTAATGTGTTTCTAGAGAGCTTTCGAAGCTATTCTTGCATAAAAATGACTTTTACAACTATAAAAATTCAAAAAAAGCATTATTTGAATGCAACCAGTCCAATCACTGAATAATAGTTTATATGAATTTAATTAGCTTTTAAAGATATTTTAATGTATATTTTGAAATTTCTAAATATTTCTTTTCTTTTTTCTTCTTCTTCTTTTTTATTGCTTTTTTTATTTAATTAATAAATTTTAAATAGTTAAAAGTTAAGCCAAATGTTGCCTTTTTCTTCGATAGAGTCAGAAAACAAAACAAAACAAGAAGTCATTTTTTAACATCACTTTAAAATTTAAAATAGTTAAATAGTTTTCTTTTCAATGATTTCAAATTTTTTGCTATATATTTTTATTTCTATTTTAGTTAGTTTTTTCGGAATATTTAGGAAGTGTGTGTGTGTGTGTGTGTGTGTGTGTGTGTGTGTGTGTGTGTGTGTAAAAGGATTAAAAAACCTTCTAAGAACCCATTTCCTTTCTTCAAAGTATATATGTGCCAAACGTTGCAGCTTTGAGTCAAATGTTCTGGTCTATAGTGTGCCTACATACACTTTCATTTTCATTATTGATAATAAAGATTCTTTTTAAAAATTTACGTTTAAGATTTTTTATTCATGCTTCAATTTTGCTATTTTTACTTCTATTTCTAAAGAAAGACCATAAAAATCAATCGCGTGCTTACCGAAACTAATTTCAACTTTTATTCCCAAAACCAATTAGTGATTCAGAAAAAATAAGCATTGCAATAAATGCACTTATTGCAAAATAATCGTTATTTCTTTTGCAAAAGCATAATATAAACAGTTCGTTCCCACACTCAATTATAAACAGCGAGAGCTGTCTAATTTGCATCGATTAACTGCACCGCAAGACAGCGTCTCCCAACCACCCGCGCCCAAACACCAGAGAAGGACCCTGCCGGAATAGTAAGTGCCGCAAACGATGTCAAGGGAAAATGGCACAGGGAGGCTATTTTAGGTTTATGAGACATAATAACATGCTTTATCTCCGGCCGCACGCAATGCTCGGGAAAAAAAAACTGATTAAACTAGAAGTTCGAGAGCTGAATTTGCATTTCGTCGAAATTATATAAGTGAAGGCATCAATAACTAACCGATTTTAAACCAGCTTATAAAAAAGTTATTCTTTTTAGTAAATGTTCTGACTTTAACAGGAAATGTGTCGATTTTAATTATCAGAAGAGAATAAATCGAAAAAAAAAAGAAAATATAAGAAACAAGTAATGTAAGAAACAATTTTTTTAAAATCAATTCCTACTTTGAATATTAGGAAAAATTTAGGAAGTTGGGAAATATTTTATTTTAGTTACTTTTTATTAAATAATTACAATTGTTGTTCTCGTGTTCCACTTTACAACAGTAAGAGAGGTTGCAGTAGCTTCAAAAGGAATGGACCCCTAGAGCACCCGAATAACGATAATCTTCGACTCAGTACTCCATGTTGCATAACTCTCGATATGGAGAACTTTGAGACCAGGTTCGAACTCGCAGCAAAAGGGATGCGAATTCAACGCTCTACCAATCAGGCTAAACCGACCTAACAATTGAAACTACTATAAAGGAGAGAAAATTAGTTTTTAATTAATTAATAAAAGATTAGAGAATGAATATTTGAAAAACTGTATTAACATCAAATTTCATCCACTACAAGTTTTGAAAAAACATATGTTAACTTGATTGAATGAATAAAAAGTATTTTATTAACGATTGAAATATAGTACAAGATATATGAATATATAGGAGAGTGTGAGCTAATAGTAGGAATTGTAGAAAAAAAGTTCCATCAGCGAATGAGGTTTGAACAAAATTTTCTCGCTTGCACTGCTATAAAGGTGTTATCCTCCCCTCCCCACAAAAAATACTTATGCAGTACTTAGATAAACACGGTAATTACAAAGTGCACCTACTAAAAATCTATACTTTAGACATCTATCAAATTTTGAGCCAAATCCATCCGACTGGATGGCTGTCTTTTTGTCTGTTTTTTCAAAAATATGCAAACAAGATTATTCAAAAAATGCAATATAATGTATCTAATTTGCTATGGGTTTTTGTGACTACAAGTGCAGTTTTATGTCACATTTTTGTTTCAATCGGTTTAGAAAAACATTTTCGATTCTTGTTGTTGTTGTGTCAAATGGCACTTGCCATGGACAAGCCCGCTGCTGAGCCCAGCAGCAGATTTAAGCCGAATGAAGCGTCTCTTGTATTTGAGTAGCGCCAACTAGGGCGAAGAGTACGACTTAGCTACACACTCACCACATTCGCTTGCACAACCCCTTTTTACAGGGGGGCACATTCACACATCTCACAGATAGCACACAGAAGAACAACCTTGCCCGAACCGGGACTCGAACCCGGGACTTCCAGAACACGAGGCAGACGCGCTACCTCTGTGCCAGCAAGCCGGCCTTTCGATTTCGATTCTTTGTTACTGTCATTGCACGACAGGGATTAATAGCCAAATAATTTACCAAGGATGAAACGAAAGATTCAATAAAAAGGCTAAATTCACCCCAAAAGTTATTATTTTACATCTGTTGTACGGCACTTAAATGGTTCTCTAGAATGACAAGTTTATTAGGGAGTAATCAGGAAAGTGTTAGAAAATTTTCGGCAGTCAGGTTCTAAATTCCAATTTTTTTTTCTTCCTTCTAAAGGAATTCTTCTTCTTCCTTCTAAAATGATGCAAAGCATTTTTGAGCCAGCTATTGTGAATAATTAGCTTTCGATAAATCATTTCAATTGACATCAAACATATAGCTGTTTAATCGGTATCGTATTTGACATTGAAGACGATAACCGTAGCTACTATCCAAATATTAGAACTAAGATGATATAAATACGTATCATTATGCTTGTGATGTGAGTCCTAGACTTATACTGAGACTGAGTGTGGTGGTTCTCTGGTCCTATTATGACCGTCTATATAGTCATACCTGTAAATAATTTTTATTTCTTCTTAAATAGATTGTTTGATTTAAACTTTTATTTTGTCGGACCCAGTCTCTGGAGACTTTTATCTATTACCATTCCACAACATTGATTCTAATGGCAAATAACTGAATTTCAAGCCATAATATAAGATATTCCTTTAACATAAAGTTTGGCGAAGACTCTTCCCGTTAGTTTAATCGCACTTGAAGCGTTGCCAAAAGCATGATTGAATATTCTGATTGATGATTTTGAAATTCATTTTAACATTAAAAATTAACTGTCAGTAATTCTATGCTGCAAAAAATTCTGGGTTACATTAAAAAAATTATTGAGAGTGAAAAAGAAAAAAAAACATTGTGCACAGATTAAACTTATGTTTTTCCAAGAAAGAAAGTTTGAATTTTAAAATAATACGGCCATTTTTTTCGAGAAAACAATTTTGGAATTCCATAAGTAAGTCTTAGAAAGTATTCATTTGGCAATGGTTAAACTTATTTTCATGTTCGATCAAAATTTGTTTGACATTAATTTCTTAATTTTTTTACATCACCTTTCTTACAAGTGAATAATGTTTGCGATGCATTTGGAACACTTATAATAATATCTGTAGCTTCATTAATTAGCGAAGTGTTGAATTTAATGCAGATAGAAAGATATTTCCTGTAGTAGTCTGGCATTTTAAAACAGTTTAACTGTTGCCATTTGATAATGTATAATAATAAGTGATTTCTGTAGCATGTGTCTCAGAGTTCAATGTATACCAAGTGATTGATAAAATTCTTTTAAGCCTATAAATTTAAAACTGTATCTAGCCAGGGAAATAATGTGTACCTAAATTAAGTCACTATTGAATTTATTGAGACAAGTTATAGCTCCCCTAATAGCGAAATAACAAAAAACAAAAGAGGTATTGCCAAAGTCCAATTAGAAAACTTTGAGCTGTACTATAATATAAACACAAGAGGAAACTCCATGGAGTTATCCATAAAACTGGTAGAGGCATTTGCGATTGAAATTATGAACTGTTCATGAAAGAAAAAAAGTTTCATCTTAAAATTGAAAACTGTATCCTAGTATTCTCCCCCACCCCTCCCTATGATTCCATTTCTGAGACTTTTTTTTAAGAAATATTTTTGTTTACTTTCTTCGGCACATAAATTTTGTTTCTCCGTTGGTTTTAAGCCAGAAAAAATAAATGATTATACTGGATAATACATTTTTCAACTATAGACTAACCCTTTTCCAATTTCGGATAGTTCATTGTTCAACGAAGTTCAATTGGAAAAACTTAACTCCAAGAAACTGTATTATAATATAAATGCAGGAAAAAGTTTCTTGAAGTTATCTGTACAACTAACAGAGGTACTTGCGATTGAAATAATGAGCCTTCAGTAATATGAAAAAAAGTTCTCTTAAAATTGAAAACAGTAGGCATCCTCGGCTAGCCCGTACCCCCTCCTCAAGTCAGATCTTTTCAGTCTTTCAGATTTTTTAAAGATTATTTTCGTTTACTTTCTTCGACACATAACATTTATTTCTCAGTTGGTTAGTTCAGAGAAAATATATGTTAATACCGAATACATTCTGCAAAATACAAAAATATATGATAACACATTTTCCAATTTTAGATTAATTCTTTTTCAATTCGTGGAAAGCTCATAATTTTAATGGCAATATCTCCGCCAATTATGCAAATATCTCCATGAATTTTTTTTCTGTGTTTTTATTATAGTGCAGCAAATATTTTACCCCCTTAACTGGGTTATTTTCCTTACTATCTAATAAGATGACACCTTCCATTTTGGAAATATTTTCTTATTTTGATTCAAATGGAAATCCATCGAATACTTGACTTATCTACGTATTCGAAGTCATTTTGCTATTGAATTATCATTGTTATGAACGTTTTATTTTTTGTTTACAACTATCAAAATTCTATAAATCGATGCACGTACGGCGTACGGGCAAACCGGTTAAAGGGTTAAACTGGACTTTTTGGCCGATCTTCATTATTTTTTTTGTATATTTTCTTTATTTTGTAACTAGAAAGGCTCTAACCTGTCTCAATAATTCTTTACTATAAGTACACTTTGTTTCCATATGGTTATAAGAGGCGCCATTTTGAATTTAAAATGCTTAAAAGAACTTTACAGATCACCTTGTATATAAATTTTTCTCCTTGAGTATGCGTAGAAATTTCAAAAGTCCTTCAGATTGCAAAAGAAAATCGTTCTTTTTCTCTATCGAATAAAAAAATTCTTCTACTAAAGAATCGATTGATCTAGCAAAAGAGAGGACAACGGATGTGACATGTTACTACAATTTCCTTTCTTATTTGTTCAGGTGGTTTCTGAGTACTATTAATTTTTACTAACTGCTCTATTCGATGATACTGAAAATCGAATTTTATTTTTCAATGGAAAGCTAGAATTTATTTTTGAATATAAATTTATAAATAAGTTTCATGGTGAACAATGAAAAAAATATTTAGTTCTGTACCTTCAATAGAGACAGCACTAATGCGCAATATTATATGTATGTCTTCTCTTAAGTGTCACAATGGTGTACAGGAGAGAAAAAGAATAAACCGAAAGATAAAAGTTAATAACACCAGCGTTCTCTCCAGCATGAAATTATTTTTTAAAAAAGATTAAAATAAAATCTGCTTTGCATATTTTAAGGTATCATGTCATAGCATAATGTCTTGAACGGCCAAGCACCACGTGCTCGTGCAAGCTATATTTTTATTCATTTAAATCGTTTCGTTGAATGTGTGTATTTAGTATTACAAACGATAAAAAAAACTTTGTCTCGCATTGATTGTTTAAAAAAATATCGCATTTCCTATTAATTTCATTTCATATAATCACGTGCTCAAGATGACATTTTTCTCGGTTTTATTTGAGGTAGTCATGCATTTATTCTTTTAATAAGAAATTTTGTAAATAGGATGGAAACATTTTTATTGAAAGCTGATTTTTTGAGATGCTCGTACAGATACTAAAATTTTTATTTTTCGCCTACGGATTAAAATGTTTATTTTTAGACTGTGGACTTTTGTTCCCGCCTGAAAACCTCATTCCCAAAACAATATCATGTTCTGACATAATAATAAAACAAAAGAAAAAAGTTAACAAAACCGACTGTCTCTCCCCAGTTCAAGGAATATTTTCATTTTGTAGGCATGAAATTATTAAAAATAAACTATCGGACGATAATTTTAGATTACGAATAAGTGAAATATTGGATAACATAAAAAAGAACAATAAATATTTAAAAAATGTTTTTAAAAAACTTTTATTTTAATTATTATCATTTGAGAACATGATGTTTTTTACTTTAGGTGGTTTTGGTGTCACCAAAATTAACGGGAAAAAATAAATATTATGGGCCTTCGGAAACTATCGGTTGTAGAATATTTTTACCTGCTTTTACCAGTATTGCATTATTATTATTATGCTTTCTTCTTTAGAGTCAGATGCGTTTTTAAAAAGTTGACCTGCTTTTATCAGTATCTCTTTAATACTAAGAATGCTTATTTGACAGCAGATGCGTTTTTAAAAGGTTAACGTAGAACTATGACATCATAGCTGCTATTTCATCTCAAAACCGGTCGAGTTCCAAAACTTTGTTTGTCAGCAAGCAAAATTAAAAATGGGAATTTAAATATATATATATATGTGCAAGTGTGTGCGTAGTATAGAGAGACAGAGACCGATAGAGAAGTCTCGTGATTTTTCCAAACCGGTTTATACTGGTTAATGACTTAAAATTAATTAAAGCAAATAATGACTTAAAAATAATAATGTTGTCACATTATAACTTGATATTTGTGATCTCAGATTTTATTTTTATCATCTCAGAACATGATGTTGTTCTGAGGATGAGATTTTCGGCGTCAACAAAAATCTGCGGGCAGTTAATTGAAATTTTATTAATTGCCTGAGCATCTCAAAAAATCAGTTGTTGCCATCCCATTTACAAAAGCTCTGATTTAAAAAAAAACTTAATGACTAAAGCCTAGAAAAATGTTATTTTGAGCACGTGATTATATGAAATGAAATAAAAAGGAAATGGGATTTTTTTTAAGCAATCAATGCGGGACAAAGTTTTTTTCAGATCGTTTGCAGTACTAAAGTGTCTCATTCAATGAAACCATTAAAATGAATAAAAATATAATTTAACTCGCACGAGCACGTGGTGCTTGACCGTTCAAGAAATGATGCTCTGACATGATACATTGGAATATGCATAGCAGATTTCAATTTTTAGTTTTATGTTAATTTCTTTCCATTTTTAATATTCAGTCTCTAATTTAAAATCGTAACAAATGTCATGAAATATTGCAAAAAAAATTAAACCGCCAGTTTATAACTTTTATGTTTCAGTAGATTGAGAAATGAGTTTAAAACACGCATTTCATTTTCGAATATTATCAACAGCATGTATGGAGTCAAACCCCAATAATCACACGATAGATTCACACACAAAAAAACTAAATTCAAGCCAAAGATAGCATTTCGTTAACTATGACATTAATATTAACACCATTGGAATGCAACACGCTCTCTGGGACAACGTCTTTACGAGAGAGTATGCGAGAAGGTTTTGGGAAGACTATTCTCGCCGATTTTTCTTTTTGGTGGCTGTCACAATCAATTAAACAAAGTGAAAACAGCATAATATTGTGGTGAAAATTCCTATTTGTATCGAAGTTTTAACTTTTTGTAGGTGAAAGAATACAATCACAATTTATATGAGATAAAATTTTGAATAAATATTGCTTAATATTAGTTGTTTATTGAGTTGGGAGGATATTTATCCACTAATGAAAATATAAACAAATTATTGGCAACAACAATGACCAAACGATTTTTTTTGGCTTCCTACGCAAATAAACTGTTACTGATGTTATCAATTTATATGAGTTGGCAGCATATTTATCTATTATTGAAAATATAAACAAATTAATGGCAACAGAGATGACCAAACGATTTTTTTAACTTCCCACGCAAATCAGCTGTTACTGATGTTATCAATTTATTTGAAAATTGTTTACATATGAAAAAAGAATTTAGTTTAATTTAAATACACGTTCAGATAGATGAGCGAAAAATGAAATTTTAAATAAATCTTTATTTCGTAAAACATTTCCTTAATAAATCATTGGAAATTTTACACCTAAAAAATCAAATCGTAGTACAATCTTTTTTGTTTCTTTTTTTATTTATTTATAGTTTCGCTCAAGCTTCAGTTTCGAACTGTTTTTCATTTTCTGCTTCGTTTCTTCATTTTTCCTCTAATAATGGAATTTTTTTGTTCACCGTGTCGCTTTGCATTTTCTATCTTATTTTATCAAAGAAAATAGCAGCCAGAGCAGAAATAAAAAAATAAAAATAAAAGAATGATCAAATGTTTTTCACACGATTAACACAAATATGGGAAAAAAGAAGCACTTGAGCGATTAGAATATAATTATTGCCTCGTTTAAAATGGCATGCTTCGAATAATTTATATGTGGGTGATTGACTCAAAGACTAAATTTGGTTGTGCTGTTCTAAACACGTCTTGTAATAATGTAGTTGTCTGAGATCAATTCATTTCACAGAATAAAAATAAAACTAACCAGGACTGCCGATTGCAATAATTATTTAATTAATTTCTCATATGTATAGAATGTAGAGAAAGTACAGTAATCGTTAAAAAACTCGCACCCAAAATTTTGACAAATCTCTGCGTTTTAAATCTTCTGAGTCTGAAAAGTACAAATTTGATTTGCAATAGTAATTAACTTAATTTTTAATTTGAGCTTTTGTTAATATAGGGACAAAATTCTGAGAAAAGCTAGTTTCCCCCCCATGCACACTTACTGTTCTCGTACAGGTGACATTTTATTTTCATGTCAGGACATTATGCTATTTTGAAATTAGGCTTGTGGCGTCAACAAAAATCCGTAGGCGAAAATTTGTAGTTTTATTATCTGCAGGAGCATCTCAAAAAATAAGTTTTTAATAACGCATTGCCATCGGATTTACAAAAGCTCTGCTTAAAAAAATAAGTTAACGACTACAGCAAATAAAACCCTGAAAAATGTCATTTTGAGCACGTGATATATATGAAATGAAATAAATAGGAAATGTGATATTTTTTAAAACAATAAAGGCGAGATAAAGTTTTTTTAGGATCTTTTGCAATACTAAAGTGACTCATTCGATGAAACAATTAAAATGATTAAAAATATAATTTAACTTTGCTTGGCCGTTCAAGAAATGATGTCTTGTCATTATACATTGAAATATGCATAGCAGATTTCATTTTAATCTTTCTATTTTTATTTTGTGGGAAATAAATGGTTGAAAAACGTAATTAAATTATATTTTAAAAATTCCTTAAAAAATAGAATTTTATTTATTTATTTTTTTGGTTAAAACAATAGTACCATTGAAAAGATCACTTTTAGAACTTCAATATGGTGTAAAAATTAATTTTGTGCTGTAATATTTTCGGATAGGGAAAAAACGCCAACATTTCGCTTAATTTTTAATTAATTAAAATTCTAAATAAAAATTTTAAGAAAACTATCGGAGGTGCACATTCTCAATCTCCAAAGTACATATGTGTTAGATTTGGTAGCTATAGGTCAAACAATTGGGCAACACACACACACATTGAGCTTTATTATAAATATAGGTTAATCCTAGTTGGACAAATAGATCGCAGATTATATATGATGGTTTAACAATTTAATAGGATTTAAAAAATCTGTAATAATAAAAATGCTTACATAGTTGCTACAAATAACCTTATTAAAAGCCTAGCCACTAACGATTTCCCCAAAAAATATTGCAACATACAAACTCTAATAAGAAAAAATCTAACTAATTTTCAAAACTAACCCAAAACTTCTTGTTTATCCATTTTGAACTGTAACCTTAACTTAATAGATGTCGCTTCAAGTACTCATTATGACTATATATACTGACCAAGCTTAGGGATTCAAACACGAGGAAATTTAATATTGGTGTGACGATGTAAAATTTATTATGTCAGTTGACAAGCTTCAAACTTCTGGGGCTCTTTTTAATTTGGTATGTGTTTGGATTTCTTTTTCTAATTACTATGTTTTGTTTCTGGGTGAGGGTTTGAGCGTGTCTTTGTAATTCTATTCAGATTCAAAAAAAATTTGAAATAAATTGCTTTACCTGTGTGCTTATAATACTGGTATATTCTGATTTAGGTTTTACGGTCTTTAGTTTGATTTAAACAATATGTGTAATCTATTTGGATTCAAATTTGTTCTTATACTTTTGTGATACTAGTTTATCTCTAAGGTCTCAATTTTCTGGGATCTTCGGGTCATTTTTTGGACAAAATTGTCAGATCCCCTCACAGAAAAATCCCTGGTTTGAATCCCTGCCTGAGGGTGACCCTTGAAAAAGTCTTCAGGCCGGATTCATTGTATCTTTTACTTTTGATCTTGAATATTACTTTAAACTATTATTATTGCTAACTTAATGGATCAAATATCATTGTTTTTGATAAACGATCATTTTTGAAGTTATTTGTAATATTATATAATTTGCTTTTATTTTGCAAAAATTTTATTTGGCAAATAAGATCTATTATATATTCTTTGCTAAAAAGACATTCATCCCTTCGAAAAATCAACAAATAGAATTTTTTTTATCTCATTAAGAATAGATTTATTTTCAGATGATAAAATTAAATAAATTTTTGACTGCTACCAGATGTTTATGGAAGTCGTAAAAATGTTTGCTGAAAATTTGCGGCTAATATCTGCTACAGTTATATTTTAAATGAAGCATTCCGAATATATGCTGATTAAAGAAGTATACACAAGAAAAAGAGTCAAGATTGTTTCTTTATTATTTGAGAGCCTGGCAACAACAACTTTTCAAAAGCCTTGGCCTCTAATCGGAAGCTTCCACCCAATTCCTTCAAGCAAGGAAGCACGGAGGAAATTGATTAGAACAGTTTTTAAGGCGCACTTCATTATTCCTTCAAACGTATTTGCTTTCACTTTCAAATAAGCATTTTTTTTTTCTAAATACAATCGTCAAATAATACAATTCTACGCTTTGGTTGTACATAATTCTTCAGAGGAAAAATTCAAAGAATATATCCCTGGTTTACTGCATAATATATAAATCTGGCCAGCTAGATTCGTTGTTTGGAATAAATGAAAAATGACCAGAGAACGAATAGAACCCATAGTTTTCGAGAAAAATGAGAGAGAAAATGTGTGAAGTTATATTCGGTTTAAGAGAAAAACCTATATTCGGAAAATGAACTTCAGTACTTGCATAATTTTAAATAGAAAGATGTTCGAAATAACCCCTGCGCATATGGAGACATGCAAGCGCGCGTCGTGAAATGTACATGTTCTAGCATCGTAATTAAGTAAACGCACAGTGCAGATGAATGGTCTAAATCCATTTCTGAAGGATCTCGATTAACCAATTTCTTTACATGGCTCCATGAGAAGAAATCTAAAAGGGACAGATCTGGAGATAGTGGTGGCCATGAAACAAGACCCACCAAACCGCTCCCTTAACCTGCCGATTAAAGGGTGTTTTGTTTTTGTAAACCGGATCTAACATCCTGTCCCTTTTAGCAATCTTTTAATCTCTCTGAGCAATCTTTATGTATTTCCAACAACGAATCTGGTTTTGCAGAGTTTAAAACCAGTATTTATGAGACACTATATATACTTTTTACTTGCTCTTTAACTAAGAGAAAACATTCGAATAATCAAACACTTTCGAATTCAATATTTTGATGAAATTTCTCTTTTTATATCTCCCTGAGCATAGAATTTTGGTATTAACAATAAGTATGATCCTCTGTTTATCCACAAATATGATAATTGCAAAACGCACTTAGCTTTATAGATCAAATTTGGTATTTGGTCTTAACACCAAATTTGTATATTTCTATCAAATTTTAAACGGAATCAATTCAGCGGAAGTTTGACTTTCTCCTGTTCGATAACAAATGATAATAATGGCAACAAAGTAAGATGCGTAAAATTAAGCTCACAGCTCTTAAGTGCAGTTAAATATTAAATTTCAAATCAAATTATTTATCAGATTGGACGTTTGTACATTTTGAATGCCTTAAAAATGGGATGCGTGTTATTAAACTGCACTCTGCGTCAATTTTTTGTTTCAATAACACCCCGAAAAATGTCCAACATACAAGCTCGGTTTTCTTCATAGTTCTTCTTTGCACAAAATACTGATTGTAAGAATCTGAATACTCGTGACGTTCACGCGGTGTGAGACAATTTTGATGTTGAGGGAAGGATAGGGGAAACACTTTTCCAATGGATTCCGGGGGATTACTCTTCCGCTGGGTTTTTATTTTAAGTAATATAATTTTTTTGAAGTTCTCCTTGAAGCTTAGCATTTTCTTCAGGGTCTTCTATTTCCATAGGATTTATCAACGAATTCTTTTTAACAAAATTTAACATCATTTTATTTAAATATCTGGCACATGATATCAAGCATTATATGAAGAGGACGGACGATAGTGTACGTCGATTCATCACCTTTTAACACATTTAAATGAACTTTACAAATATTGTAATATAAAAAAGCCTAATATTCTAATATCACAAGTATTCTGACTTTTCAGTTGAATCAATACATTAACACATTCTATAATAGAATGTGCCATCTAATTAAATAGTGGGAAAAAAATTAATTAAGGGAGTTAAGTGACCAGACGGAGATAATTTGAAATAAGACTATCCATTTGGGATTGAAGAAGTATTTTATCTTTATTATACAGTCAGGTCTTTTGAATTGAAACCGGGATACTATATGAACAATTCATAAAGAAATAAATATTAAAATGAAGTCTGTTGGACCTATTTCAATGTATCATGTCAGAACATCATTTCTTGAACGGCCAAGCACCCCGTGCTCGTGCAAGTTAGATTATATTTTTACTCATTTTAATCGTTTCATTAAATTAGAAAGTTTAGTACTGCAAACGACCCAAAAAAAACTTTGTCTCGCATTGATTGTTTAAAAAAAATCACATTTCCTATTTATTTCATTTCCTATAATCACGTTCTAAAAATGACCTTTTTCTTAGTTTTATTTGCTGTAGTCATTAACTTATTTTTTTAAAATCAGAGCTTTTGTAAATGGGATGGCAACGCGTTATTAAAAGCTGATTTTTCGTGATGCTAGCGCAGATGATAAAATTTTTATTTTTCGCCTACGGAGTTTTGTAGACGCGCAAAAACATCATACCCCAAACAACCTCATGTTATGACATGATAATAATTTTTAAAAAAAAACATATTACCAAACATAAAATAAGACAGCTTGGAAAATGAGATTGAAATTCGGAAGAATTAAGTTAACCTTTTAATATCAAAATCAAAGTAGTCGAAATTCGATTAAGTTCCAATCAATTTAAGGCATCTGGTAATTTTGCTAAAATTTCAAAGAAATATATTTGGAGATCTTTATTCCTAAAGCTCGGCTTTTCCAAACTATTAAATTTTGCGAACGTCCAGTCATTTTAACGTACGCATCAAATTAATCCCAAGTGCACAAATCTATCTGTTACGTCATCAGAGACGTCAAGTGATGACGTAAGAGTATGCAGTGGCGGGATTTGTATCGCAAACGGCAGCATCAGTCTATGACGGATGAAAATAATCCTTCGATTGGGAGAAAGGAAAGCGAGAAAAGAGAAATTTAATCCGAACGATTTATTGTGGTCAGAAAATGTTCATGGGTCAAGGATTATTTTTCTTTCTTATCAACATTCGGTATTTTCACTTCGTCGTATACTAAGTAAACGAAGGGAAGATATTGCTTCCGTTGAAAATTTCGAATTCTAAAATTCTAGATTTTGACGAATCTTTATGTTCTAGACCGTCCTGAATAACAAGTAATAAATAAAAATAATTTTTTTTAATCAATTCCTACTTAGGTTAACAAAGAAATTTTTATTTTAGTTACTTTTATTAAATTATAATTGCTGTTGTTGCTGTTCTTGTATTCCGCTTTACAACGGAAGGAGGGGTGCAGTAGCTTCTGAGGGTATAGAGCCTACAGCACTCGAGAGCAGAAGTCTGACTTCTAGCTCCCAAACCCTTTTTAAGGGGCGAACTTCATTCATACATTTAATTCATTCATCCAGAGATAGTAATTTAAATTTGAAACAGAAAGATCACCTACGACCCAGCACCTACAGTGGTATTACTCCCGACATGGAGGACTTTCTGACCACGATAACATTCACCACACACGGAGAGTCTGGCAAGTTCGAACTCGCAGGCCTAGGGATGCGAATTCAACGCCTTACTGACCAGACTATACCGGCTTGACAATTACTATTACTATAAATAATTGATTAAAAAATTATGCTAGCATTGAATTTTCAACGCCATTTGAGGATTCAAAGCCAATTGTAGCAACGCAAAATGCGTGAATCTTCTACGCCAGTTGGGGTAGTGCAATACAGATTAGAAATTTTTAATTTTCTATATTATGCATTATTTTAATTCGGAGGTACTTCAAATTGAATCCGAAAAACGATTAATTGACAATTTTTAATTTTAAATGCATTAAGCAATAAAATAAACAGAATTTTTTGAAAAGTAATTGTTCGAAAACATGTTAAGCATAAGTCAATAGCGTGGTTAAAAACAAAGAGAATTCGTTACTTATTTGGCGATGCGGAAATGAAGAGCTTTGTCGAAAAGGTTAGTTTTTATTTAATTTATAAAAATTAATGTTAAGCATAAGTCAATAGCGTGGTTAAAAACAAAGAGAATTCGTTACTTATTTGGCGATGCGGAAAGGAAGAGCTTTGTCGAAAAGGTTAGTTTTTATTTAATTTATAAAAATTAATGAATTAATATTTGAAAAAGCTATATTAAGATCAAATGTCATCCACTATAAGTTTACTGGAACTTGAGTGGATGAATAAAAAGTGTTTTATTAATGACTGAAAATGTGAACATATATATATATATATATATATA
>JAOUZG010021179.1:591972-611806 GCA_026289955.1 Argiope argentata
ATATATATATATATATATATATACCGAAAAGGAGGATAAGATCTTCATTAGTGAGTTTGCAAGAATATTTGAGCGAGAGCAGTTCAGCTGCTTTTGTTTCTTTATTTTAATCCTTGAGCTCTTCATGAATAATTAATAGTAATAAATAAATAAAAATTTGCTAGCAATAAAATAGATTTCATATGAGGATTTGAAAATAAATTTTAATATTTTTTATAAACAAAATATCTTTTTAATGATATTTTTTGAAATCAATGATTTACAAATACATTTTAATATAATACAATTTTGTATATATTCATTGATATATACACATACAAAAAATTTTATATGTATATATCAATAAAAAATACACTCATACAAAATTTCCTGATAAATATTCTTTTCATCACTGCTAATTTCTAAACTGACGAGCCGTAACTGGATATCTAACATCTCTTACTTCTTGAATTTCATTCTTGTTCTTATATTCGTTTATACAATTTTATTATTTCGATTCCTTATGCATGGAATTAAATATCTGTCTTATATTTTAGAAGAAACTTATAAGCATCAATGTACCAATAATAATAAAAAAAACATATAAAAATTCTTGTCAGAAGGATGGAATTATATATATATATATATATATATATATATATATATATATATTTCTAATCAGTTTTCAAATTAAAAAATGAAATATTGCATTTTAAAGCAACCATAGGTAATTAATTTAATTGATATCGCGCAATACAGTATTTATTCGAAAATAAATAAGATTAAGATGACAAATATTACGAAAATAATATAAAAATATTGACATGTTAAAAATTAAAAATACGAGAAAATTTGTAATTACAAGTTAACATAATGTTATAAAAGTTTGGATTATTTGTGAAAGAATTAAATATATATCGTCTGCTTTTCAAACATATTTGAAAGAATTAATTATCGTTTGGTATGATTAGTCTTTCAATTAAATGCAAAGAATAACGTTTTATGATAGAAAATACGAATTAATCGTTTACTTTTTCAATTGCATTGGAGGAAAAGAAATCGTCTGCTTTTCTTAATTGAAACTGGAATTTATTTCTTTTCTATTGTGCTTTTGAATGTTTCAATTATAACTATTAATTAGAGTAAAAAGAAATTGTTGAAAAAATATTTTTCTGTACTTGAATATTAATTGTTTGGTATTGACGAGCTTTCGGCTTAACAATATGTTATTGACGGACATAAGGGACTAACATATCTTTGTTAACATATTTCAGGTAAGCCAGCAATATAATTTCCCAATACTTGTGTCAGAATAAATATATAATAAAGCAAGTAATGTAAGAATGTGGTGTTAAAACTGCTATTAGGAGTATTCCATTCTTAAATTCGTCTTTAAAAGGTATATGGTACGGAGTAAACGACAGATCTTTGCTAAAACCCCATTTTCAAAAAAGAAATTTTATCTTATCTCTTCCTTGTCAGAAGTGTCTTATTAGAGCTACCGGGGACATGATTTAAGGATCCTTTTAAGTGCGTAGGCGAAAAGCTAACAGACAAAACAACGGGATGCGAGTCACTCGGGAAACTTTTTTGAAAGAGAAGTTCATCGGCCATTTCAACGGAGGATTTAGTTTCGGAAACTGATTTGCATCGGAAACCGTGTTTCTTTTTATTTTAATTTATTTTTAATTAAAGTAGTTCATTAACCAAGACGAATGCATTAGAAACGTAGAAATCGCGTCTAATTAACATTCTGAGGTTGAGTTTTCTTCATTTGGTAAATAAACTGGAATTGGATATTAAGTGCTGATTAACACAAGTTTTCAAAACAACCTGGAGAAGGGGAGAGGTGACAATCTCTGATAAGGCTTCATAGGAAATATTTATTAAAACAAGTGAGGAGGAATAATGCTTCCATTGTACATAGAATGAAAAAAAAATTAACACTTAACTTCATTTTTAATAAATAAATAATGGGTTTCATAGCTTTGGTAAAAATTTGTTTTGGGTTTTTGCAAAGTCAACAGAAACGAATTTTACCTCCAAAATTTTCAAGAATACAAATTCGTGTATATCGATATTCTGTGGCTTGAATATAATATTCTATTTCGATTTTCAACAGAATTAAAAAAAAAAAACATATTTCCTGCATATCGCATTCTTTTCTTCTACTACTAGTTGGATAATAATTTTTAAAAAATCGTTTTGTTTTATGGATTAATATGAAATGAATATTATCATCGTTTCAACAAAGCATATTGAATTTTAGCGTATTGAGATTCTCTGGTATAAGCGTAGTGTTCCATTTTTGGAATGCAGAAATTTTTGAAATAGAAAGAAAAGAGAAATAAAAGTTTATTATCATGCTTCTTTTTTCTAAAACAGTAAAAATGGATTGAAATTTTTAAAAAAGAATAATTATTTATTTATAATGAAATTAAAAGCAAAAAATTCCATAAAAATTGCAGCAAAGAATACAGTTTCTTGTATCTTGAGACTTCCTAGCAATAATAGAGTGTTCTATTTCGGTTTTCCACAGAATTAGAAAAAAGTATTTCTCCTTTATTCGATTCCTCTTTTTTTTCCCCAGAATAGTAATTTCTTAAACGGATTTTTTTTATTTTTATGAAAAAATCTAGCATGAATATTACCATCGAATTTCACTCAAGAATAGAGTAGCCCAGATTTTTGTGTATTGAGATTCTATGGTATTTGCATAATGCTGTACCACAAAACTAGCAAAACATATCGCTTTCTTATTCCCTTCTCCCTCTTTCTTTTTTTAAATGTAGTTGGGTAGCAATTTCTTGAAAAAAAAAAGCCTTTTATTTTAATGAAGAAATCAGAAATGGATATTAACATAATGATAATTCTGGTATATTGAGATTCTCTAGCACTATTTCGACTTTCAAAAGAATTAGGAAAAAATATCTCGATATTATCCCTTTCTCGTTAAAAAAAATTATCTACAAAATTTTACCCAAATTCCCTTATCTGTGTCATTTAATATATTGTTATCGCAATTATATTCTTGAGAAAAGACCAAAAAATGTACAGTGAATCCTTTTGTTTCAAAATTTAATGCTGATCGCTATCCTAAATACTCAAATTATGAACTATATTCTATCTATCTACATTCTTACGTTTTGTAATTATTGTATTCTGTTGTTTTTGAACATATTCTAGTGAATAGAGTTAGCTCAAAAGTTATTAGTAATCTATAAATTTAGTATTAAGATCAGGTACCAAATTTCACTTATCAAACCCAAAATATTTATTGGGTGATTGTGTTTACAAACCATCAAGCATAATTCTAAAAAAAACATGCATTTGTCTAATGTGTTTGAAATATCTGATATGTGTATAAGCATGGAAATCTCGAGTTAAAATTTCTTGACAATTTATTACATCCATTTAATATCCTTGTAGCGCCGGTTTTCTGGCACAGAGGTAGCACATCTTCCTCGTGTTCTAGGAGTCCCGGTTTGAGCATGGTTGTTCTTCTGTGTGCTATCTGTGAGATGTGTGACTGTGTCTCCCTGTAAAAAGAGGCTGTGCACGCAAATGTGGTGAGTGTGTAGCTAAGTCGTACTCTTGGCCCAAGTTTGCTCTACTTCAAAAACAAGAGACGCTCCTTTCGGCTTAAATCTGTTGCTGTATCAGAGGGGGGCTTGTTCATGGGCAAGTGCCATAAGTATCAACAACAACATATCCTTGTTGCTCGAAAATGTAGAAAGAGATTATTACTGAGGATGCAAAACTGACAAACGATGCCTAAACATAGAGTTATGTAGGACTCTATCATAACCCCATCCAAATCTTTGAGAATTCAAATCTAGATTTTTAAGAGCTACTGGTTTTTCTCGTTTACTTCAGTTTTTCGTATTACTATTATTTTCTAGTTCTATTTTTTAAATTCTCCAAAAAAATGGTTTATGACTTTACCCATATTCTCTATTTTAACCATTATTATGACACAGTATAGTCATATCTGGCTTTTGGGCCAATAAACACTAGCCAAGCCAATCCTAACTTAAACTTAAAATAGTTCAGAAACACGAATCTTTCATGATATTTCTCTCACTCTCTATCGAGCTTTCTTTGCTTTTCTTGTTTTTCTTGTTTTCTTTTTTCTTCTTTTTTTAGCTCTTTTATATCTTTTTTTAAAAAAATTATTTCGTTTAAATACTTGCAAGATTTGTTTTTTTTTTCTTTTGTACTTACAGCCAGTTGATTAGCCTAGAATATTGGTTTTGTTTCATTTCCATAAAATCTCTCATGTATAGCTAGATTCGGGTGATTTCGTCAACAATCTGTGTTCCAAACTATTTTTAATTATCATCCAATTGCCAAAGAACCGTGTTATTTTAACAGTCTTTTTCCTCTTTTTCTGTTTGTAGTGAACACAAAACTTCCTACTTTAATCAACCCTGATGACCTCATTGGGCTACTTAAAAACAAACTTTTTCAACTTGCCAATTATCTTTTGCAGTAATAGAATTTCAACCATTATTACTAGCTGAAAAATACAACTTTTTGTGTAATTATTAATTTATAAAAATTGAGGAAAGAGTCACCTTGGGGTTTTTTTTTCATTTTCGCAAGTATATTTGTTTAAAATTTGGTAGTTATGGGTCAAACACATACACACATATATTTTCTTTCGTTATTAGAATTGTTACGTTTTTAGCGTCGTGGGTTCAAATTGAGTGGTCTCTACTTGAGGACAGTACAAACAAATTTATTTACAGCTATTTACAGGATGACTTGATAAAGAAAAACTTCAGATAAAAGCAATAAAGCAGTCAACAGTCACTTACAGCGTAAAGGCAAGCCTTACGCCCAATAAACACAGTATGCAAAACAGCTATCGTACAGCACAGTTCACAGTAAATCACAGTGAGCTAAATAATATAACTTTAACCACTCACTAATAATAAGCAAGATAAGTAATCCGTTAGTCCAACGAGACGCTTTTCTTCCAAGAGGAAAACTGCTAAAACGACGGCAACCCGTCCCTTATATAATCGAGAGAGCACATGCCCAAAAGCAAGCGGAGCTTCGTGAACGATGCACTGGCTACCAGACTATTCTTTTCCCCAAATTAACTCGACTGGCTCCAAGCTCTTCGTCAACCGTCGCCAATCCCTTTCTCCTTCCGATACTCCGCGGCGTTCGCCCGCTTGTAACAGTATGAATTCTTTTAATGTTTTCATCGTTTCTGTGGTCATTAATAAATTATTTTTAACTTGAGATAAATATTTATTTATCTCAGTGCACATTTCTTAATCAGAGCTTCTGACTCCACTGTCAAATGTTACAGAATGTTAGCCATAAGACAGTATTATTCGTGTTCTGACTATGCTATATATCAACTAGTAATACCCGCACGGTGTTTTCAGTGGCATAGAAACCAAGAAGAAAAATTACCTTTAAACTTATGTCTAGCTTTCACCGGATATGAATAAGCATGTTACACAACATCAAATATAAAAATGTGTCTATTTATGTGTGTAAAACATAAAAATGTTTTTATTTATGTATTTATAAATTATTAAAAATAGTTTTAAAAAACTTTATAGCACTCATTCAGAAATTATTAAACTGTTACAACAGTAAAACTATGATATATCTATAGATAAACATTTTGCGTTTTAATTTATTTTGAAGTTTTTGTATTTCTGCGGTATTGGCTATATCCAATACCTTATTTTCCTGGGTTTTTTCTTTCTCTTTAATTCTGTTTAGATTATAAAAACTTTTATGGAATTATTTTGTTTTGTTTTGTGAGTTTTTGTTTTGTGTGATTGAAACTTTTTTTGGAATCATTTTACTTTAAAGTTGTTCTTTTATTTTTGTGATACCAATTAATTTCTAAAACCTCATTTTCTTGGGATTTTCGGTTCACGAGATATCAATATTTTGACGAATTTTTAGACCTCTCAGAAAAAATCCTGCCTGAGGGTGACCCTTGAAAAGTCTTCTGGCCGGATTCATTATATTACTATTTTTTCTCTCTTCTTGATTTCGAGTTTTACTGAAACCTTTTTGCTAATTTAGTTCCGTAGACAAAACACAGGCGATCATTTCGAAGTTGAATTTCCTTCTTTTCTGTATAATAAAATTTGAATCGCTGTTTAAAATTGGTCATAAACAAACAAATGCATCACATATGCATACCAGAGCTCTTGGTATTTGCACATATACAGGTTGAGGTTTCAGCGCATGCGCGGATAAAATAAAATCGCAATTATAAAACTCCTCTTTTTATTTTGATGTGTGTGTTTGTGTGTGTGACTAACATTTGTTTAATAGAGATATAAAAAGCAATTTTTAATCTCTCATATACGAAGCAGACATACACAAAGTTTTGTACTAATCAAAATTTTCAATTATGAAATTTTAACGAATCTACACGTTCTAGACTTTGCCAGATCCCGAAAAGTATATATTTAGAGCTTGATCTACCCGTCCGTCTGTGTACGCAAAATAATTGAAACGGGACAAAGGGCATTTAGTACATTGTTTTTACACTGAGCTTTAGATTTCCAGAAAACTACTATCAATCAATCAATGATTTCAATTTTATGGAATCCATTCATAAAAAATCTATCTGTCTGTCTCTCTGGGAGCAAAAGTGAAAAATAACTGCAAGACTTAAAAATCTAGATAAGTAAAACTTGGTTCACAGTGGAGCACAGTTTTACTAACTTAAGTATAAATATGAATAAAATTTTAAAATAAATAAGTAAACGTATTACTCTACTATCTTTCTGAACATTTTTATATATCCGAATACAATAACTCAAAAATACAATATCTTTGTCGAATGAAATTTGATATACTATCCTGATATTAAAATTGTGATTTTGTATCAAGTTATTGTTTCAGACGAATAATAAAAAAAGATTTCAAAAAGGCGCATTCGGTTTGCTTTACTGCATTATCAAGCACGATATGTTCATGCATGCAAATTTAAAATCTGAACTTCCGAAGTGCTCAAGATCATGTCTCTTCAGAACAGAGCGATGTCATTTTTAACACGAAGAATGCGATAAAGTTTCCACGAGATTATTCTTGATATTTTATTTATTTATTTCAGAACAACTCTCTGTTATTTTAATTTGCAACTGTTCAGTAGAAATTCAAAAAGGAATGTTATAAATCAACAATTACTTGATAGAGAAGATTTTTACGCTGCATGTACCACAGAATACCTGATGTTCTAATAAATCAATAATAATCAAATAATTTTTGTGAAAGAAAATAATTAGTTTTAAGGGGAAAAAATGATAAAAGAGAGTTATTTAAATTTGAAATATTCCATTAAAATTATCTAAACATATATATTAAGTCAAACTTCTTATTGTATTTCGGCAACTAACTTATTTTATTTTTCTGCTAAATATGACTCAAGAAAAAAATTGGTTACCTATCTATAATATTTAGAACATTAAAAAAAACATTAAATATTATCGTTTTCAATTTATCTACCATAAATAAATATCCTCGACCGTCGAATTATGGCTTAACAAAAAATAAATAAATAAAATAAAATAAAACTTAATTATCGTCTGCTGAAGCTTTGATGGAATTCTATTTATTTTTATAATGAGTTTGCTCTCAATTCGTATCAATAATATGATTATCAGTGCCAATCACAATTCGTTTAATATGATGACTAAATTGAGGAAAGAAGAGTCAAATTTTCTCTGATTCTTGACATAAATGACTCCACTTCTTGAGAGTACGCTTAGTCAAGTGAAAATTTTCCCGTGCATAAGTGGAGCTATCATTCCCGACGCTTGTGCGAGTTCGAATTATCAGACCAACGCCCACTCACGGGAATAGACTACCAGTTTCATCGCAAAAACTATTTAACTAATGGTTTTGTTTTAGAGTTCTCAGAATAGATTCCTTCTCCCAAATTGCCCGTAGAGTATAGCAGAACTTTATTACACAAATTAAATGAGAATCGGAACGATTCAAATAGGTGAAAAATCGGATTATGGAAATAAGCAAAAACGGACATGCAAGCTGGCAGACAAAGTTTAGGAGCTAGACCGATTTTAAGAAGAAATAAGAGCTATGAAGGTTTCAAACGCAATATAATTTTTTTTTAATTTTCAGTTGTAAATTTCAAGTTATCATGTGAGAACATTATTATTTTTAGGTCATTATTTATCTTAATTAATTAAAGTCATTAACCAATTTAAGCCGGTTTGAAACAATTAAGAGAGTTCTCTATCGGTCTCTATCCTTCTGTTTACATAAAGATAACATATAATGATAACCTTTTTTAACTTTCATTTTTACTTTAATCTAGTAGACAAGCAAAGTTTTGTACCTCGACCGATTTTGAGATGAAATAACAGCTACGATGTCATAGTTCTTCGTCAACCTTTTAAAAATGCAATTGTTGTCAAAGAAGTAAGTATCCCTAATGATAAAGCAAAGCTTGTAAAAGAAGGTCAACCTTTTAAAAATGCATCTGCTATCAAAGAAGAAGCCGTAATAATAAAGCAATACCGATAAAAATCGGTAAAAATATTTTTTGGCCGTAAATTTCGGAGACATCAAAACCACCTAACCGAAATTAGAGATGGTGTTATATTTGACATCATCTCTCATTTGGAAGTTGAAACTATACTAGAGATCCATCTGTATAAGTAGTTTGATCTTTCAGTTCATGTGCACATGCAAATCAAAGAGTTTTATTAAAAATATATATATAAATAGACATGCATGTAATTTTTCTGTAAAGACCCCATTTTAATTTGCCCATGTGGTTCTGTTATTCAGTTGTTGGAATTCAAATACACAAAATGAGACAGACATCATTTTAAACAAGTAATATAAAAAAACTTAATTCAATTCTTACAAAGTCAACAAAGAAAAATGTTATTTTAGTTATTTTTTATTAAATAATTACAAGTGCAATAATATTTTACTACTCTATGCCATTCGCCTTCCTGAGACGTAGCTCAATCTTAGGGTTAGGTAGGAGAAGTGATTATTAATTGCTAACAAAGATTTTAAGGAGAGAAACTAAAATCCAATCTAAAGTTTAGAATTCTTCAACTTTATTTTTTGTGAAAAAAATCTTTCATTCTAACCACTAAGCCACAACTGCCAACTCACTCTCGGAAATCATTGGGATAAGCCACCTTAAAGCAAAAATTTATCAAAGAAATGATTGATTTTCGCAAGAATTGAACTTGCATTCTTTACCTTCAAATGAAAAATTTTGATATCCTCGCTCTTTACAGATAGAGCTACATCCTGTTGATTTCAATTTTCATTAAAAACTGCTAAAACTCTACTTAAAGTTTCAAAAATTAAGTAAATTTAATTCATGAAGGAATATTTTAAAAAAATGTATTGACATCATGTGTCATCCAATACGAGTTTTAGAAAATGTATTTAAAGTTGAGTGGACGAATAAAGAGTATTTTATTAGCGATTGAAAATTTGAACAAGATATATATATATATATAGGGAGAGTCTGAACTAATAGTAGTATTAGAAAATATGCTTACATTTATTGGATTTAGTTGTAAAAGATTGAGATGAATCAAAATCTTGTAGTACAAATTTTTTGACGCTTACTTGACTTTGTATATTTTTTATAAGGATAATTAAAAGTCTTATAGCTGACTATGATACCTTTACGACATAAAATCGAAAATTATTCTCTATTTGGATATATTTGTATTTTAATATTTACTTTTATTTTGTTTACGTATTATCTAAGTGCATTCTGTTATTTTTATATTATAATATTGTTTCTAGCAACAGTTTAATTTCTGTTATTATTGAGGGTACTTACGTATTATACCGTCCAACTTAATCGCCAAATTTGAAGTCGTCGCCAATGAGTTGCTAAACCGCCAATTATGGCAATCCGGCAATGGTGTAATCCGTTGATCTTTATAGCCAAATTTAAATCCGTCGCCAATGAGTTACTAAACCATTGGCGATCGTTGGCGAAGGCGGTATAATACGTAAGCACCATAATGAGTTCTTTTTGCGACAACAGCGTTGCTGTTGTTGGAATTTTATATCCATAGCTACACTCTGCGACTGGCATTTTTTTTTGTTCATTTATTTATATGTCATCCTGGTCTTAAATGTGAAAATGGACAGTTGTATGTGCAAGAACTTTTGTCTTTTATTCCACATCGACTACTATTATATTTTAATTTTGTGATCATGTTTCAATGTTTCTCAAACTATATATACTTGGCATTCACTAATTTTGCATCCTTTAATTACTTATACTGCCGTAAAATGATCGGCAACATTAATACAATTGGCTCAGTAACCCTTTAGTGCTGTTTACACTCCTTTGAAGCTACAGTGAATAGAAATAAAATTTAAGCTGCAGCCGGCAAAACAAAAGCAAGAATGAGCAATTAAATCCAATGAAGACTTTAAATTGATTGTGAAGTGTCTGTGTGATGATGTAAGGGGTGAAAAATGTCAAAGTAATTGAGGATCTTCTAAATTAGATAAGACACAGTTGACGTTAGAGGCTCCGTTTCATTTATCAGAAAACTAGCAGAAACGGAGTCGTCGGTGGCATAGCATCCAAGTAGAAAAATTCAGTTTAAACTAGTCTGAATTTTTCTACTTGGATGCTATGCCACCGTCTAGCCTTTACACGATATAATTATGGGCATGTTACGCAACGTTAAACAAATATAAAATCGTATTTAGAAATGATCAAAAATAGCTACGAAACAATTTTTTATAGCACACATTCAGAAATATTTACTGTTAAAAAGGTAAAAATATGATATGTCCAAAGACGAAACTTAGACCTCAGGAGATTCATTCTGTCTCCGCAATTCAGTTGCAGTGCGATTTAAGGAAAGACGGTTGTTTCGATCATCAAAAGACTCTCCTTCTCTACATCTGGACATTATTTCTTTTATATTCGCTAACCGAACGTTTCTTTCCTCTTCACTTTCCTTATCGGGCGACAAATGAAGCTTTTTGGCATTTAATGTGTTCCCGCCAAATTGGATTTCCTTCTTTTGGGCATAATAAAAATTACAATTCCACAATTCAGTTGCAATCCGAATTAAGGGAAGACGCATTTTTCGCTTATCAAAAGTCTCTCCTTAATATATTTGTTAATATTCCTTAATATATTCCTTATTATATTTGTAATTTTTTATGTTTCTTATTCTATTTTTCTTGCATACGAAAACCAAGCATTTCCAGTTTAAACTCTATTTGCATCTGCTGTGAAATGATTTATTATCTATCAGACAAATTAAAATTCCCACGTGACAGCCGCTACTACACAGTGCAAATAAATACTTAAACAATAAATACTTGAAGTGTTGCCATAAAGTCGCATCAAAATAATCTTTCACTGATACTTTTTCAGAAGGAAAGCAACTTTTTCTACTGACCTAAGTAATTAAAAACATGCAGTGGCGTGAAGTTCTTTTCGGGTTTGTTTTCGGGTTATCGGATTTGGACATAACAAAGATCCCTTAGGATGAAAGTAAATCAAATTTCCTAGCCAAAAATAACATAAGCATTTGAATTAGTAATTAAAAAAGATAAATTCTTGTACTTTAATACAGTATAAAAGAAATTTTGGGCCGGGATAGCCTGGTTGGTAGAGCGTTGAACTCGTACTCCTTAGGTTAAGAGTTCGAAACTCGCCGCCCAAAAGGTTCCCCGAGTGTATGGCGATTGACACTCGTTAAATCTGTTCTTGGTCTCAAAGTCCTCCATGTCGAGAGTAGTATCACTAGGGGTACTGGGTCTGAGGATATCGTTCTCTGTTCCAGATCTAAATTACGATCTGAGATGAATGAATGAATTTGCGTGAATGTAGTTCGCCCCCTAAAAAAGGGTTGTGACGTGTGTATAGCTAAGTCGTACACTTGACTGTAGATGGTGCTACTTGTAAAACAAGTGATGCATATTTCCGGCTTAAAATCTGCTGATCGTATCAGCGGGGCTTGTCGATGGCAAGGGCCATAAGTAACAACAATAAGTAATTTTCATATATTAGTTGCTTTAGAAATTATTGCTAAAAATTGATAAGAAAATGCTGTAATTTTGAAACAAATGCTCTAATTCAAAAATTCGGGTTCAAAAATTCGAACAATATTTTGTCGAATCTCCAAGTTTTAAACCTCCCTCAGACTGAAAAACACATTTCTGAAAGTATGCTTGCTTCTGAGAAGGAAAGCATAAAATTTTATAATTCTTTCAAATCGAACTCAAAAATTTGTATTTATATACAAATTTGTATATTTCTGTAAAATTTTAAATTAAATAGATTCAGACTGTCTAAGTACTGAATGTTTCAGTACTCTAAGAAGATCATTTTTCGATGATTCTATCTCACTAAGGGGTGAAATACGAATCATGATTTCAATTCTGGTGTTCTTCATCATTCTTTGACTTTGACTTTCGCCTTATTATGCTCTTTGTCCGTTCAATTTTTTTTTCCTTTATGCGAGTATCTTGTCGTTTCTCACCCTATTATTATCATGTCAGAATATTATATTGTTTTAGAATAAGGTTTTGTGGCGTCAACAAAAACCCTTAGGCGGAAAACTAAAAAATCCGTAGCCGAAAAATTGAAATTTTGTTTTCTGCACGAGCATCTCAAAAAATCAGCTTTTAATAACGTATTGACATCGCATTTACAAAATCTCTGATTTTAAAAAAATAAGTGAATGACTACAGCCAATAAAACCTAGAAAAATGTGTAATTATGTGAAATGAAATAAATAGGAAATGTGATATTTTTTAAAAAACAGTCATTGTGAGACGAAGTTTTTTTGGATCGTTTGCAATACCAAAATGACTCATTCAAAGAAACCATTAAAATGAATGAAAATATAATTTAACTTGCACGAGCACGTGGTGCTGGGCCGGTCAACAAACGATGTTCTGACATGATACACTGAAATATGCATAGCAGAGTTTTTAATCTTTTTATATATAATTAAATATCTTAAGAATGTATTAATTTTGAATACATTCTTTATATAAGCGTATTTCTTATAGGAAATAGCATAATTTATTCATAAATAAACGAATAAATGAAGTTAAGAACAAATTTCCTTTAGTTGTTGTTTACCATTTAAGGAGAATTCTCGCCATAGATAGAATAATGTACGTATTTCTCACTTTATATTAGTTTCTAGAAACATTTTATGTTTTAAAAATTCTCATTCTAAAAAAGGATATTTAGCAAATTCCAATTAGATATAAATTGCCTTAAAATGTATCTAATTATAAAATCCCAGTTTTAAAATATCGTATATTAGGCCGGTTGATTTCTTTTTTAAAAAAAAGAAATTTAATTAATTAATTTGCATAATTTATAGCAATAGAAAAAAATGTATTTGCGTTTTGAAATTTAGTGTTTATACGAAGAATATAAAAACGGATGCACACATACAATTCAGCTAGAAAATGGTTCTTTATTCTTCAGCGATTTCCTACCTCGATTTTTGACAAGTGATAATAAATGAAATGTTTTTGTTTTTAAAGAGGAATAAAAAAAGTGAATTTTGCAGCTCTAATAACCACATGAGCGATTGAAAAAATCCGTTTGAGCAACACGAAGACAAGGGGATCGAATGTCTTGCTTGGACGCATCCGTGTTTGACAAAGACAAAACCTGTGACCGGGTCACTGAATCTCCAATATTCGGAAGAGAGTTTTTGATGCTTATCAGACGGAAGCACGTGAAAACGTTTTGAGGGATCTTTTGTGGATCGGACCTTCTTGGAAAACAATAAGTAAAACGCTGTTCTGTTATTCATGAGTTGGAAGCTGACTTACATATCATTAAATATTTATAACATGCACCCTGCAAGACCGTGATCTCTAAAGGGTTTTGACAGAATATATTTGTTGAAGTGACACTCACTATTCTTTAGAGATGAAGAACATCTCAGTAAAATAGGGCACATGAATATATTTTTCAGAAGATAAAAAGGATGTGTGTAATGTAATCATTTGCTTCAAATATATATATTTTTTAAAAATGTATTAATCATATCGGTTCAAGCAATTCATGTATTAAAATTACGTCTTTGCTAAAAGCAAGAAAAAGATTAACATTTCCCGTGTTAAATAAATGCTTGAAGATAAAAAATACCAAAAAAATAATAATAAGTTGAAATCGGATAAGCTTCAATTACCTTAACATCGAATTATTCGAGAATTATCGAATTTATGTTGTTGTTGTTGTTACTTATGGCACTTGCTACGGACAAGCCCCTGTTGATACAGCAGCAAATTTAAGCCGAAAGGAGCCTCTCTTGTTTTTTTGAAGTAACGCCGACAAGGGCCAAGAGTACGACTTAGCTACACGCTCACTACATTTGCTTGCACAGCCCCTTTTTGCAGGGGGCACAGTCATACATCTCACAGATGGCACACAGAAGAACAATCATGTTCGAACCGGGACTCCCAGAACACTAGGAAGACGCGCTACCTCTATGCCAGAAAGCCGGCAGATTGTTTTATTCATCATTCTTTGTATAAATATTTTGACATAAGTTTAAACAATATGTAATGAAATATTGGCATTGCAAAAGCAAAACTGGACAGATAAATCTTCCTTGGTGTTGAAATTCGAGCAGTTCGAAAAGAAATCTTACCCTAAAACAAATATGACGAATAATTCCCTCTAAGAATAAAGTGAATTTTTCATCTATAGAAGCATCTTTAGACTCCCATTTCATTAACTTCTTCATCTTCTGGTCACCATCAACAGCATAGCATAAGCTGGAAGACTTATAGATATTAAACAACTTAATGGTTATGCTAGTGATGAGTTACTGGATGATGAGCGCGAGTGTATTAATCTTCGATTTCCGATTCCAGGAGCTCAGCAAAATGTAATGATTCATGAAAATAGCAAGATCCGGAAAAACCTCCTAAACCTCAAGTACAAACACTGTAACTGAGATTTTTTTTAAAGTTGAACCAACTCATATTTCAATAGACAATGGGCAAGGCAAATAACGAGAAAAAGCACTCTTTTCAGAAGAAGAGGTTTAATATTGTGGTGAAAGCTTCATAAGTCAGATAGTATCTTCTGGACACAAGTAATTGCTTTTGTCTATTGGCTGTGTTACTCGGCTATGAACCCTAACTTTGTGAGTCCAGGCTTACCCATTCTCCATAATGGAGAATGGGTAAGCCTGGACTCACAACGACCTTGAATAAGAAACCTTTGTAAAAATGTTGCGACACCCTCTATCGGCAGCAAAAGTAGTCATACTCGTTAAAAACAACAGCCAACATCACCAATAATAATTCACTCACGCTCGCCATACGCTTGGCGCAAAAATCATCGTTCGTTCGTCTCACCATTGACTAACTGTTGCGAAAATTTGTGGTGAAAGTTTCAGAATCCAGATAACATCCTCCGAACGCGAGTAATCACTTTTGTCTAGTGACTACGTTACTCGGCTACAAGCCTTAACATTGCGAGTTCGGTCCTAGAGCAATCTGACCATTTACCAACAATGACAAATTACTTTGATAACTGTGTTTTAATATAAATGAGAACAGCTGAAGTTTTAGGGTTAAAAGACAAAGAAGTATCATGATCTTAAGCTTTATTAAATGCCATCACCGCAAAAGCAACAGAAACCAAAGATGTCCAATTCATTTATTGATTTGTATTTTTCAGAGAAAAGAGCTATCTTTACATTAGTGCATCGGTTATAGTGTCGGACTTAAATTGGTTAGGACCTAGGCTATTGGAGATGGGTACTTTTCATGAATCTGTGGTGAAAGCTATACAAGCCAGATAACATCTCTCGAAATGAAGTGCACTTTTGGCTCGATCGGCATGTTATTCTGCTACTAACAATAAGATTGGGATTTCGGGTCTAGCACTAATGATGCTTGCTGAATCAAATGATTTTTTGAGAGGGGAGAGCAAGAAAAAGAAATCGTAAACTATAATTTGTGGAGAATATTCATAAATCCGTCCTTGGCTGTTTAGTTCCCAAAATCAATGGTCCATCTGCAGCAATACCTGAGAAAGACGAAGATCCGGGCATCCTTCTGTACTATTAAACGATGTCCGTATTCCCTAGCCAAAGAATTTCGGTATAATTATATTAATATCCTTAATCCTTAAATCATACATCTTTCAAAATCGAAGTTAACTGGGGATATTACTGATGATCAGTTGAGAACCAGTAGACTGGGTAGCATAGCAGATGGCAAAGGGTCATCAAGTAAGATATCTGTAGACTGGAGTTGTGAAATAAAATAGTAAGTATGGAAGAAGTAAAATTAAATCCGCCTCGTGTTCTTACTAAGAATATTTTTATTTCGTTTACTGGAGAAATATAAGGAATGGGATCGGAATTGTACTACCAAAACTTTCTGTCTGGAGAAATCGAACTTTATTTAATGTGTTCTCTTATTGCCAAAGAAAAATGACTGTTTTTAGCAATCTTACTCCAGGAAATAAAACTGATGTATGAAAAACTTTATAATCTAGAGAGTGCTCATTCGAACCATTTTGGATATTTATTCTTATGTTGCTTTTGATACTTTATTAACTATCATTTTTGATTATTTTGTATCTCTCTTAAAGGAATTTTTTGTATTTTCTTACAGGCCACGGTGGCTTGGGGGTTGAAAGTGGCATGAAGGTTTCGGTTTCGGAACATGAGAGTTTTATGTTCGAGACCTGATTCCACCAAACAACCGTCATGTTAGCGGGTCTGGTGCATGTTTAATCCGTCGAGGTCAGACATCATCCCACTGGTGGGGTGCGGAAGTTTGGAGAAGAGTTGCCAATTCAGGTGTTATCTCTTCATATGATCGTATTTCAAAATACCCCTAGAGTTCCTTTAAAAACGGGACGTTATTATAAATAAACTAAGAAGCTTGTATTACCTCGAATCTACAAAAGTAATGGAAAACCTCGACGTTGAAACATTTCTTTGCTGATGAACACATTAAAATTTTTCTTTTGGAATTGTCCTCCACATTTTCAAGATACGATTGCTAAACGTGTGAAATTCAGCAAATATCGCCAAAATACAAGAAATAATTTCATTCAATAAACCATTATCACGACTTGTTAAAGTTATTCACCTATCGGAGGTTTTATAGAGCTGGTTTAATTCTGCTAGATATTATTACAAATTTATAATAAGGCTTCCTTGCAAGTGATTTCCCTGGTAAGGAAGAAAATTTTACTTATCTTTAACTGGTTCTGAATGGCTGCTTGGTCAATGACCCCTTGTTCTAGTGACAAAAAGGAGGGTCCCAGAATATTCGAGAATTTCTGTAATATCTATTAGTAGCAAATGCATACGATCTGTCAAGAAGCACCTTTGCCTGTTCTGGAAACTATTAAAACTGAAATACAAAGCTGTAATCAGTTGAGATGAGTGCAAGAAAGTAGTTGAGCGAATTCTCTTTCAGCATTTTAAGCTGTTGTTGTCATTTACTACTGATTTTCTGTTTACTGAAAAGGATTTTTTGCGTGCATTTTAAATGAATTTTATTGCCCTGAAAACACGCTTTCGTGCAGAAAAAAGAATCTCTATTCGTTATTGAGCAGAATGGTATACTGTAGAAATACCTTTATTGAGCAGAATTTTCACCATAAATACGTACCAGATTTTGGATTTTCCATAAGAGGATGTTTGAATAAGAAGCAATAAATTTTCTCTAGATTCAAGTTATTAAATTAATTAAATATATTTTCATTATTTTTTTTTCTTCTATATATAATTACAATTGCTGGGATGTCCTAAACATTCTTAAATTCTACGTTGAAAAATTATTTAATGCCGTTGACTTAACTGATAGAACTCCAGTAGGTACTCAAATAAACGAGTTCAAATACACAATAAAAAAATTCCAACGCGATTTTTTTTAATTATGTGAATTTAAATGGGGAAAGGGAGCACGGAGAAGTGCACGAATGCGTTCCAAAAACCAAATTCGCCCACTTCATCGAAATGCAAACTTTTAACTAATATTTTACGCTCGGCTTCAACTCAAGATCGTTTAGTTATAGTTGAAATGGTTTACGTGACACTTAAAAAGCAATAACTCACTCTCTTCTATCATCGACAACTATTATAATAAATTCGTAGACATTTTCAGCTGTAGAATGAACGCAAGCTTCTGCGTAATTCGCATACTGAATGGCAATATTTCGTTCGTTCGAGTCTATTTCGGGATTCGGAATTCGATATTCCGTGCCTCTGACAAGCAAGGCGTCGAAGTAAACTGAATTAATGTAACAGGTTTGAAGTGCAAACAAAGATCGGTGTTGTCGTGACATTTTTGAAAAACATCGGGAAAGTTTTTTTTTGTCTAGTCCTGCAGGGATAAGAACGCATTTCAACAATAATTCAGTCTGCTTAAGATGGAACTAAATATTGTTTAATATCATATAAAATGCTTGCCGTCTTGGAAGGCAAATCAATAAAATTAAAAATATTAATTTCCTAATTGTGAACTAACACAAATGAACTATATTTTATCAAATTCACTAAAAGTAGGATATTATATTATTCTTAAAAAACAAATATAGAGCAGTCAGGCTGGTAAGCTATGCAAGCAAAACAGCGAAATTAATTAGCGAAATCGGTGTGGTTGTTGAGGTTGGGGAGAAGGCTTTAGTAGAAGGCTTTAGTATATTGAAGTCATATCAAAATAAAAAAAGAAGTTTTATCATTGCGATTTTAATTATTTTCCTACTACGATTTCACGCATGAGTAAAACAGCAATATCTGCACTTCTCAGCGTATGTGCGAAACCCTCTAATTGCGCATGCGCAACCAGCAAGAGCTGTGGTATGCATATGCGATAGATTTATTTGTGTACGTCTGATTTTAAACAGCGATTCAAATCTCATTATGACCAAAAGAAGGAAATCCAACCTTGTCCGGAGCACATTAAATGCCAAAATACTTCGTTTGTTGCTCGAAGGAGAAAGAAACGTTCGGTTAGTGAATATCAGAGAAATAATATCCACACTTAGGGAAGGAGAGTCTTTTGAAGAGCGAAATAACCGACTTACTTGAAATCGCACTGCAATTGAATTGCGGAGACAGAATGAATCTCCTGAGGAGCGAAATGATCGGTCGTCTGTTAACAGGGAAAGACATTTAAATTTGGAACAGAGGTAAAAAAGTGAAAAAACAATACTGATATTTGATTTGAAAAGGAGTTTTCCGCCTTGAATTACGTTTTATATCGGTATGCGTTTTAAAAATCGACTGAATTATTAATTAAAAAAATCGAATGTGATGGAATTCCTTGTTCGTTTTGTAATTCTTTTTCTGATCTGACGATTTCCTTGTTAATTCATTATGTCTCTAATTGTACAACAAAGAATATGTGGTGAATGGGGTGGCAGGAAATATTTTGAACCTGTAGAATGGATGGGGTGAGTGGATATAAGTGTGTGTGGGGGTGCTGGTGTGCGTGTGTGTGTGTAACACATTATTTCCAAACAGCGCGGACAAGGCACGTTCGCTCACATGTCGGAAGAAAAAAAGAAAAGGGTAAAAAAGAACGAAATCATTTATCTCTGATCTTATTTCCTATGATATTCAGACAAATCTGACACGTGCCGATTCTGACAGAAATTCTTACACGTGTCGATCTTGACAAGGGAAACTCAAGGATCCTCTTGAAGAATCTTTTTACATTAATGATTCTCGATCCCTTCACCCAGAAAACGTCGCTGCTGACACAGCATTTTTAAAAACTTCTGTTTATATATATATATATATATATATATATATATATATATATATATATATATATATATATATATATATATATTGTCTCAGAGTTCTGTGGGGGG
>JAOUZG010021179.1:611906-626300 GCA_026289955.1 Argiope argentata
ACACAGCATTTTTATAAATTTTTGTATATATATATATCTATATATATATATATATATATATATATATATATATATATATATATATATATAGTGGCCGTCCCAGGATTCTGGGAGGGCCACTTTTCGAAGATGCTGTCTCACTAACGGGTGAAACGCGGAAGGATTTGTGCATTTCCAGAATTTTTCGTCATTCTTTGACCTTCTTTCCCATCCTATTAGATATTTTTTGGTAAATATTTTTACGTGCATGTTAGATTCGTGTCATTTCTGGCATTATTTCATTTTAATTTAGCCATAAAACAGTTCGAATTTACTTTATTATTTAATGTTAAAATATCCTTCTTCTACCTTTCATCTTACTCCTATTTTGAGGAATAAACTTACCCTAGTGCTTCTTAAAATCATGGAGGGTTTTAGAATACCCTATCAGATTAATACTGCCAAATTTCTTGCAATTTTTGTCTCTTTATTATAATTACTATTATTTGTCAGCTTATCCCCCCCTCACCTTCTTATCAAGGAAGTGTGTTCAATTTGCAAAAAGAGACTCGTGAGTCCTTTTCCTTATTTTCGCATTCATTCTAGATTACACATAATGAATCACCCACAACAGACCAGAACAGATGCGGAAGAAAGACTGTCTAATTGATGCGTCATTTCATTGATTGTTATTATTAAATGCCATTTTGCACTTGTTGGAACCCTTAAAAAAGCTACTTTGAAACATTCCTTTATTCTTTGTATCCAAACATATTCTACTATCATGTCATTATCAACATTAGAAGTAGAAAAATTTAATAATATATTAACTGTTTTATAAATAAATATATATTTAACAAACTTATGGGCAAATATTGGCATAACTGCCATAAATATAGAATTGAATATTGATAAATTTGCAATAATTAGCGAAAAATAATTAGTTGAATAACTGTTTTTCAATTTCTAATCAGTTTTTATTTTTCCATATGCGTAGTTAGTCATACCATACTCTCCGATCCACCCGAAGGCCCGCGGATTTAAACCATAAAACTGAATGACCTGACCACCGCAACAGCAACAGAGGTGGAACTCTGGTTGAGACCTAAGGGAACTCTGGTACAACCCTTCCAGAAGGAAGTACGTCCCGTCATCGATGGGAGGAGCCTAATCAACATCTATAGCGAGATACAGCCATCTTGTCGGAAATATCTCATTCTTATTTTGAGGTCCCCCACCCCACCGAGAGGGCGATATACGTAGTATAGCAAGTGTAGCAATTCATCAAAAAATTAGATTTTAACATATCTTCATCTTTTAGACTCCCTGAGTTCGAAAAACGCATTTTTAGAATAGTCCCGTCTGTCTGTCTGTCACAAAAATAGCCCAGAAATGTTTTGCGTTAAACATATGATATTCATTCTTTATACGAAATTTGTAGATTTCTGTCAAAATTTGAATAAAATCTGTTCAGAGGAAGCCCGTCCATCAATTCATATGTATTAATAAGGTTAATAAAATTGCTACAAAACGAAGAGAACTTAACAAATTACACAAATTTAACATCTATAGTTTAGATGTGTATCAAATTTTTGAGGCAAATAAAACAAAGTATTGACTGGCTGTCCTTCAAGTAACATGTAAACTCATTAATTCAAAAACTCAATGACTTAAATGCATCAAATTTGGTACTGAAATTTATGAATTCAAGAGCAGTTGAGAGTGAAATTTTTGTTTCAATCGGTTAAGAAAAATGAGACTAATACATAATTTCGATTTTTGGATACTATTAAGGCATGCTATGCCTTATTATTAATCGCTAATAACTCGATAATTATTAATAGCTAAATAATTCACCAAGGATGATACGAAAGATTCAGTAAAAATACTAAATTCAAGCCTAAATTAATATTTTCTAACTATTGTGCACTAATCGCATATAAGGAGCTCCCTTGAATTACTGGTCTATTAGAGAATATGAGAGAAAGTTTAGGGAAGATCACTTCAGTTGGGTACTTTTTTAACTATGAATAGCGAAACTCTCAAGTATAAAAAATTCGTTCTGCTTACGAATTGTTAATTTTGTGATAGAGAGGACGAATAACACTGTAAAGATTTTTCCCTCACTAAGAGACATCTATTTAACCGTTGTGACATCCGGTCAGCTGTGAGGTGAACTATAGGATCCTCTCACTTTGTAGTTGCTCCAGATTGCTAGATGAGGGATGTTTCCCCTAAATGGGATCATTTGAACTTTGAGTCGAGTGCAGATGATGAAACACACGAGCGCTTTTAGTCCTTCCAAGGAATTAAATCGCACCTAAAAAGGGGAAGATCGTCAAACCTTTCGGATGTAAATCTTTCTTTATTGTGAAGGGTCAGCTACATGGGTGGATCATTAAAGAACATTTTCATGGTCAATTGGAGACCATTGGGGTTATTTCTGAATAACTATTGGGTAAACAGGAACTCAAGTGCACCAATGGGAAAATAAGAGGTGAAGTTTTGACAGAACATAAAATGCGAGATTTTTGGAAGAAGAGGGGGAGGATCTGCTGGAGAGTTTGAGAGGCGCTTCGGAGTTTCGAGATCTTCGGAGGATCGTCGTTTTGAAAGAAGTGAGAGAAGATTCGAGTGATTCGGGCTTCTGAGTTAAGATCCACCCGATGATTATTGACGGATCCCTTGAGCTACCCCTGCAGCAGCCAGGTGCACTAACAGCCTGTTAGTTTTTCTTGTGAGGTGTTTCCTTCGAAATTAATCGAGGAACTATTCATGTATAACTGTTAACCGTGATGTAAGTATTATCAATCGTATTAACCTTGATGAGAACGAGTGGTTTTAGTGTATATAAGGCTGTACATAAAAGAAATTGTGTTTAAACGCTACCCTATTATTTTATCGGACAGAATCAAGTCATTATAGCTGAGGAAAAACTGGATTCCACACCTGGTGGATGACGTCAACCACTCCTGTTGTTCCGACAAATGCGATCGCGTATGGCCTCCAGAGTTCATGCCATTCTGGTGAAAGTTTCATAAGCCAGATGACATCATCCGGACGCGAGTAATTACTTTCGTCCAGTGACTATGTTACTTGCCTACGAACATTAACGTTGCGAATTCGGTTTTTAACTACCATTCACCACCACACCATATCAAGGTAAACGAAAGAAATAAATTTAAGAAAGTTTAAGAATGTTTCTAGGCAACTATTTCCATTTGTTATTAAAAAGTTTTCGCTTTATATTGCATCTTATTGATTTTTTTTGTGCTTCTATTTTTTTTATCACTCGTAAGTTTGCATACGTCATTTTTCGTGTGCTCCTTGTGTCCGTTTTTGTTCCGACAATACCAACTGTCTTCTATTTTTAACCTTTGCCCCTAAGTATCTTCAACGATTTTCATATCCCAGCTCATTCCTTAATTCGAATATGAAATTTGGTTTCATTTCCTTCATTAGTTTTAACTGACAATCCAAACAAGATAAAATTACTCACTGGCCACCCTGTAAATTCACATACATTGTCAATGTGAAAAAATATTAACAAGTGGTGGCTGTTTTTGTTTTTAAGCCAACAGTGATTAACTGTTTCCAGAAATGGCATTTTACGGCGGCTCAGCATCAAAGAAATAAAAAAAAGGAAATTCCAGATCATGAAACATCTGCTACTTTTGATTATGACGTCAGTGTTTTTCTTGAGAATTAAAATAAATACGTATTTTTCCTCCGTTAGATGAAACGGCTGTTCCTGACAATGCCAGAAGCTGATTATTTCGTACAACCTTGAAATAAGCAAAATATGCTAATCTGGCAAATACGTGTATGTTAACAACAGTTATTTGAGAACCTTTCGATTGTGATTCTTCAAATAATAAGAGTATTTTTCTATTCAGTTTTTATTTCCACATTATTGCTTCTTTGGCAGCTGATGCGGATTTACTGGAGAAATCCTTAACTCTGAATTTATGATCTCGATTGAGAAGATGTCCAGAATATGAATCAAATATTATAACTGAGTATTTGGATTTTACAGCCGTTGATAATTAAAATGAAATAACTCTTCTCTGCAAACTGGAAGGTATATGAAGATTCCTTATCAACTAATAGTTGGCGTTGTATTTCGGATCCCTTGGGTTGCGAGTTCGAATCCTCCAGCCAAAAACTCTCCATGTGTGTGGTGGCTGGTACACATTAAATCTATCGTGGTCACAAAATTCTCCATGTCGGGAGTAATATCACTGGGGTTACAGGGTCAGAGGTGATCATGCTCTGTTCTAGATCCAAATTACGATCTGTGGATGAATGAATGAAAATGCATGAATGAAGGATTGTGTTGTGTACGTAACTGAGTCATACTCTTGGCTCTTGTTGGAGCTAATGGAAAACAAGAGACGCCTAATCGGCTTAAAATCGCTGACAGGTCAATCAGCGGGCTTGAAAAATGCCATAAGTAGCAACGACACAATAACATTATTTTCAAATTTTCAAGGGAATGATCATCAAGAAACCTTTTGATATATTTTTCATTTAATATTGCCAGCGTATGAATGATGTATTTTTCATAAGGCCACGTGTACTTTGAACGGCATTCACTAATGGCATGCAAAGTGATTACAAGTCACGAAGTTGGTGATAATTACAAAGTACATTTCTTTGGCATGTGTTTTGGATGTCTTTTTGCAGTTTGATTGATACCAAAATTTAACTACAATTTTAGGCATAAATTGATATACAATGAACTTCATGGATTTATGTCACTGTCAATTATTACGAGCATAAAAATGTAGGGACCAACAGTTGGTCAACAACTTGAAAGATTTTTTTTTAAAATTTGAAACGAATCACCAATTTAGACGCTAAATCTGTGTATCAAATTTTATTTACATCGTTTTTGCATTTTATAGTTATTGAATTATTGAGTCAATGTCGTACTATATTATATGGGCTATAAATATATAGCATATACAGGATTAACAAGAAATAAGTTACCTTTAGAAGGCTCTAAAATATGTTCTATTAGTCCATATAATATAAAATTTTAACTACGGATTATTCAGATGAGGTGTTTTATATTTATCAATCAAAAAAAAAATTGGTTCAAAATTTTCCAATAGATGGCGCTGTAACACATATGGCATTTGTTTGCTTATTCTGGAAATGCGAAACGTAATTCGCGTCACAGCGAAAGTCTATTACCATTTTTCTTTGGATAAAAACAAGGCGTATTCTGCACGAACACTGATTTCTTTTTTGTACGTCATGCCTACGTAACAAGAAAAATCACTATTGGTGAAATTGTTCCTCCATAATTCCATTGCAGCTCTAAAGGAATTTCGTTATATGAAGCAGATATGAAGAGGTCCAATGTCCCCAGTCACCCTTCGTAAGAAGATGCAGAAATTTGGATAAACTGGGCAGCATGCATTCTTTCAGGTAAAGGATGAAAAATAAATCCGTTTTTCAGGGTCGAAAATACTACAATCGCGATGGTAGAAGAAAGAAGGGTACTTACGTCTTATACCGTCCAATTTTAGCGCCAAATTTGAAGTCATCGGCAATGAGTTGCTAAACCGCCTATTGTGGCAATCCGGCAATGATGGATTGTCCTACCGTCAGGAGATAAACCCTGGTAACCCTAAAAGTAAGAATCCGTCGCCTTGGAAACGAGATATTCTATTACATTTTGGGGGTGAAGGAAAGGGCTGTATTTCATTTGGCGCCAAAAGAACTGGTTTGAAGAACCAATATTGTTAGATGAATCGCCAGGTAGAAGCCTCATTTTCCTTTGTACTTCGATCCATGACTAATGCTCATATTTTGTAATTTTTTTCATCAATTCTATTTCTTGTTTTGTTCCGTCCATCTTTGGTCTCAGCTATGAAGGAGAACCTGCCGCTATGTTTTAATTACATCGTAGATTTGCTTTATACAATGACTACATTTAAAAGTAGGTGAAAGCAAAATGAATTGTTTGCCGAATGAAGCGCGCTTAGTCAGTCAAATATCGTGGCCTGTTTTAATGCCTACTTCCCTCCTTACTTAGACTCGTCTACTTACGGCAACCATGTCCAGGGTTTTTCTCCTGACGGTAGGTCAGTAGTCTATTGATCTTTATCGCTAAATTTAAATCCGTCACCAAAAAGTTACTAAACCGTTGGCGATCGTTGGCGAAGATGGTATAATACGTAAATACCGAAAGAAGTTACTTGCCGCATAATAATGTGAGTTTTCTAGTTGTTTCCTGCATTCTGGATATACTGTATTCAACAGTACGAATAATCGTACAGCAAATTTTGCAATTTTATCCGTATAAAATCCAAGTCCTTACACCTGTTTCAGCACAGGGACTTAGAGGTCCGTAAAACTTTACCACTTCAGTTACTTTCTCGAATGGTGGTTGGCACAACTTGGCCATGAAACAATCTGTGCATTGACGAGGCCCATTTTTGCTTCAATGGACAAGTTAACACCCATAACTGTCGGATTGGGACATAGGAAAACCCTCCCATTATCCATAGCACTATAAAAAGGTAATTTTGAGATTTAACCATACGAAATTTAATTTAACTGATAATATATTGCTTCACTTTTTTATACGTCTTTTAAACTACACAGATAAGAATAGTTCTTCTTTATCTTCCAAAGCGTGTGAGAAACAAGAGACTAAGAATTTGATGAAATAATGAAAATAGTATTTTTGGGTAATAATGCAATATATTATATTGAGGTAAATAATATTTTTTAACATTTGCCCAAGTTTAGGAAAAAGTTACACAACTGTAAGTTTGTCATTATTGAAAATATTTTCTTTTTTATCATGTCAGAACATGATGTTATTTTGGGGATGAGGTAGACAAAAATCCGTTGGCGAAAAATAAAAAAAAATAAAAGAAACCGTTGATGGAAAATTGAAATTTTATTATCCGAGATTTCTACTATTTCGGCGAATTCTTGGCATCTTATGTATAATACATCTCGATATTATCTTCATAATTTTAACGTTGTCAAATAAACCAATTATGTTGGCATTCTTCACGTGATCTGATAAGCACATAGTAAACTTGGGGGGGGGGGGTATAAATAAACATGTATCGAAGATTGACTAAAAACGAAGCTCTTGACAATTTTTATTATGCCAGAACATTATGTTGTTTTTGGGATGAGATTTTTGGCGTCAACAAAAATCCGTAGGCGAAAAAAAAAAATTGTAATATCTGCATGAGCATCTAAAAAAATCCCCTTTTAATAACCATGGTAACCATCCAATTTACAAAAGTTGTGATTAAAAGATATAAGTTAATGACTCCAGCAAATAAAACCTAGAAACAAGTCACTTTGAGCACATGATTATATGAAACGAAATAAATGGGAAATGAGATATTTTGTTAAACAATCAATGCGAGACAAAGTTTTTTGGATAGTTTGCAATATTAAAGTGACTCATTCAACGAAACCATTGAAATGAATAAAAATATAATTTTACTTGCACGAGCACTTGGTCCTTGGCCGCTCAAGAAATGATGTTCTGATATGAGACATTCAAATATACATAGCAGATTTCATTCTAATCTTATTTATTTCGTAGCGGTGAAAAAAGTATTTTTGTATAATAATGTTTTCGTAAGTTATCGTAGAAAAGCGCAAAAATTTAGTTGAAAATTTCGAAACTGAGGCGAATTTCTTACCATCTAAGTATATACGTAAAATATAATTTTTCAATTGCATGGCTGAAAAGAAGAAATTTTCGTAGTTTTAACATCGATTTATCTCTCCACGGGATTCATATTTTGCAGAGAGAAAAGGTGATACGTGATGTGTCAGATTACTTCCCAATACAAAAACAAAAGAGACGAAACTTGTTCCTTCAGTGATTTTACTATGAGATTCTGATAGGTTTTTTTTCTCCAAGTGTTGATTCAGCCAAAAGGATCTTAGTTATCTTTAAAGGAATTAGAATTTTTTTATCCCTTCACTCGGAGTGTGAGAACATGCTGAGACTAGCAGTTTTATAGTAAGGTGTTGAATTAATAAAATAAAAAGTGAGAATTGGATCAGGAAGTGAGAGACTATTTTAGAAGGAAGTTAATTAAAGAATCAAAGTAGGAAATTAATTAGAATTCAATTCAATATATTTTATTGCACACATATACCTGATTTGGGGGCTCTAAATCAAACGACGTGGTCAGCAGATACCAGCGAATGTACACACACATAAATTCTCTTTAATTATTAATAAATTCAAACTGCTATCTATATACTTCAAAGTTGCCTTTATCAAATGAATATAGCTCTCATTATTTTTATTTAGATACAGGAACTCCATTTGATATATCACACTATCCCCCACGAGGGGCTCCTCTAATAGAAGATGAGATGCTTTCGGCATAGTGGTTGCATCTCGCTACCCTGGAGTACACTAATAAGTGGGGGGAGGAGGGAGGCTCCTCCCATCTATGAAAGGATTTACTTCCTTCGGGAAGCGTTGTACTGTAGTAGTTGATGACCATTAATACCACTGGGTGTACTGGGTAAGAGGTGATCGTTCTCTGTTCCAGGTCAAAATTACGATCTGAGATGAATGAATGAATTTGCATGAATGATGTCCGCCCCCTAAAAAGGGCTGTGGCGGGCGAGTAGCTAAGTCGTACTCTTGGCACTAGATGGCGCTACTTGTAAAACAAAGAGGCGCATTTCTTAGACTTAAATCATCCTGCTGATCATATCAGCGGGGGCTTGTCCAAGGCAAGTGCCATTAGTCACAACACACTCAACCACAGTTCCCGCCAGTGTAGCTGTTGCAGTTCGCCGGTCATTTAGCTTTATTATTTAAATCCATGTGTCTTCGTGACGGGTGTAAGAATCTGGTATGACTAATATACCACATAACTGCAAATTACAATTATAATTACTGATTTTAAGGATCATTTTTAAATTTCTTTTATTTCAATCAATGGAGCCAAAAGGTGTGAAATCTGATGTATTTACTACCCGGTATGAAACAATGCTTTCGCATATACGAACGGAACTTATAATTAGTCAATATATTTTAAAAGCATGAAATTGATGGCTGGTTTTACAAAAAAAAAGAATGTATCTTACGATGTTAAGTTAATCTTAAAATTATGTAATATATATTTATGTAAATATTAAACTTACATTTTCTTCTAAGATTTTACTTTCATACTTAATACTATCAAGATACTTTAAACTTACATACTTACATACTTTCAAGATACTTTAAACTTACATACTTACATGTTTTCAATATACTTTAAACTTACATATTTTCAAGATACTTCAAACTTACATACTTTCATACTTGCATACTTTCAAGATACTTTAAACTCGCATACTTTCAAGATACTTCAAACTTACATACTTTCATACTTACATAATTTCAAGATACTTTAAACTTACATGCTTTCATACTTACATACTTTCAAGATACTTTAAACTTACATACTTATATACTTTCAAGGTACTTTAAACTTACATACTTTCATGATACTTTAAACTTACATACTTATATACTTTCAAGATACTTTAAACTTACATACTTTCAAGATTTGAATAAACTAAACTTCAAGATTGAACAAAATTTCAATTTATGTACGTGAACCCATCGCTTCTGACTGGGTAGCACATCAATTATTATGCCTTTCGGCTTTATTGACAGCAACTTATGAAAGTTTTATGAATATATATAATCTATAAAATTAATTAAGTATCGACATTTAATTTAATTACATTAATATTTTGTTTTGAAACGATAAGGGATGAGGAAGGTTGTACAGTCATATATAGGTACATCAAGTCCAAACATTGGATGACCAATGATGGGATCTAATTTCGCATTTGGATTCCATATCTTAGACGAGAATTTACTACCAGGCCACCACTATCCTATTGATTATTACAGACAAATGCTTTAAGCTTCAGATTGAAATCTGACGGCAACCTAAAAGTGATTTACGTAAAAGAGAAATGATTATGCATTCTTAAATTCATGAAGTCACTATCGATGACATCTGAAGCTTTATGGGAGAGAAAAATTTTCAGGATTGTCTTTATCTGAAAAAAATAATAATAATTTAAATGAGTGATGGTTACTGCAATCCTTATCGGGGGAAAAGTAATTTATATAAGGGATGGTTATTGTACTCGTTACAGGAGGAAAAAGTGATTTAAATAAGTGATGTTTGCTATACTTTATGGTAACTAAATTCTTAAATAAGTAATGGTTACTATACTCTTTACCGGGGAAAATCCTCACTTATTTCAATTAATTTTTCCCCTGTAAAGGGTACTGTAATTTAAATGAGTAATGGTTTCTGTACTCTTAATTATGTAATGGATATTGTATTCTTAATTAAGTAATGGATATTGTACTCTTAATTAAGTGATAGATATTGTACTCTTAATTAAGTGATGGATATAGTACTCTTAAATAAATTATGGATATTGTACTCTTAACTAAGTGTTGGTTACAAGTGATGGATATTGTACTCTTAATTAAGTGATGGTTACTGCACTCTTAATTAAGTCAAAATAAGTAACAGTTGCTGTACTTTATGATTACTGTATTCTTAAAAAGGTGATGGTTTCTGTATTCTTCATAGATTTAAAAAATTAATTTAAATAAGTGCTGATTACTGTACATCATGATTACTGTAGTCTTAAATAAGTGATGGTTACTGTAATTCATGATTACTGTACTGTGATTAAATAAGTAAGTGATGATTATTGTACTTTATGCTTATTGAACTCTTAAATAAGTGATGATTATTGCACTCTTTACCGAGGACAAAAATAATTTGAATAAGAGACGGTTAGTGCATTTCATGATTATAGTACTCTTAAATAAGAGATATTTACTGTAATCTTTATCGGGAAAAATTAATTTAAATAAGTTAAAGTTACTGTACTCTTAAAGTTACTGTACATGATTAACTGTACTCTTAAATAAGTGGTGGTTACTGTACTTCATGTTACGACTATATCTATTGCACAATCCTTGTCCAGAAAGACGCCAAAAGGCGATCATCAAAACTGATTCCAGATCCAAGTCAAATGACAGACGTCGGGTCTGAATAGAAGTACTAAAGACCTTGACACCAGGGCGCTAATTGAAAGGCGAGATAATAAGGACTGTGTGGAAGTGTTGGGAAATGTCGACCGGAAGATGAACCACCGACTGGATCACGGGCCAATTAGTTGTAGCTGCTTCCTCTTGCATGGTAATTAAGCTCATTGCCGTAGTGCAACGCATTCTGAGTGCTTCGAATTTTGCGGCCGTTTGTTCAATTGTAAATTTTGAGTTGATATTCAGGGTTTTATTGAAAACTATGACAAATGTTTTTTTTAATCTATTGTAGAAAAAAAAACTTAAGTATTCGAAAAAAACTAAAAATCGTCATTCAGCTAGCAAAAGATCTATGTTAATTATTTAAATTTTACAAGAGAAAGAAAAGATTGCAAACAATAGCAATTATTTCTCAGAGTTCCCCCCTCCTTTTGAATCTAATATGAGGCATATTAAATATCGGGTGTGAAAGTATTGCAGCGATTGAAGGTCGCGGTACGAACTTGCGACGCTTGGGCCTGTAGCAGAGTAACATAGCCACTCTACCAAAAGTCGACTTCGGTATCGTAGATGTTATCTGGCTTATAAGGCGAACGCTACAATATTCCCCCACCAGAGAGTTGGCGAAGAAGCGAACGATTTTGTATTGCGCCAAGTGTTATGGCGAGTTGCTGCTTGCTCGTCAAGTGTGTCTGACGATTTTGTTTGTTTGTTTTGCTTTTAGCTTTCGTCAAGTGCGTCTGACGATTTTGCTGCGGGTATATGGCACCACGACTTTTGCGGAAGGTTGCGTTGTCAAGGTCACCAATGTACCGATTGAAGGCCGCGGTACGAACCTGCGACGCTTGGGCCTGTAGCCGAGTAACATAGCCACGATACCAAAAGTCAACTTCGGTATCGTAGATGTTATCTAGCTTATAAGGCTAGAGCTACAGTATAATACAAAATAATCCCTGTTGTTACAAAAAACGCAAAAAAAAGAAATTTCTAAGATTTGGAAATTTAATTGTAAATGAAAATTCATGAAAAGTTACATTTGACTTCAAAATTATTTTTAAAATTGTATTTTCTTTTAACGAGTATCTTTTGTTTCTTTTCTATATATTATAAACTCAAAATTAAACAAAAATATGGAAAATACACTGAATATTTTAACATTCTTTTGAGAGGCTGCAATGATACAATAGCAAATTTTGGATATGTATACTCAAGAATTCTATGTTCGAAACACGTTTCCAATAACGATTCACCATGTACATATGTATAGGCATAATACATGCGACGTAGAGAGCAAGCATGCAATTTTTCAACTATTTTAAGCTCTGATTTTCTTTCTGTTTAAGATTAATTTTTTTAAATAATATAAATCAAACAAAAAATCGCATACACCAAAATAGCATGTATCCATGTTGTTACGGAATTCTACAAGGAAACACAGAAAAACAGCTAATTAGATATATTGGAAGCATTGTAAAGATGTGATGAGTCGTATTCCTGGGAACAAAGGAAGGCTGTAAAAACCTGAAGGCTCGTATTGCCTGGGAACCAAGGAAAACTAATGACTCGAAGGATCATATTGCCTGGGAACCGAGAAAGACTGGAAAACCCAGAGGGATCCGGTTGCCTGTTACCGCCAGGCGGCGTAGTAACTGGGGGAGGCGAGAAACCAGTTTAAAAAGAGAGAACAGTGTCGGTGGAGAGGACAGTCTGTCGGAGTCGTCGAAATGAGCTGATCCTTGTTTGCTTTTTTTTCCTATTTTTAATTGTTGTGTTGTGTATTTGTGTTGTGTGTTGTGACATCCTAGTAGAAAATAAAGAAGATGTCTAAAAGTCCTGCTTCATCTTTTCGACTCCAGTACAGCATACATTAAATTAGTACATCAAGTAAACAACATTGTCATTTGAAACACGTTTAGTGAGAACTCATTAAAGATGAATACTCCAAAAAAATTGTTTTCTTGGTGTTTCTCTCAATTCGTTATCAAGTTGCCTTCAAGGTTTTTTTTTTTCAGCTTTTGTGACAAGGTATTAAATATTTCTGAATAAATGGTGGAATACTCAATTTAGAACAGAGATAACGTAACGATTTACAAATATTCGTGATCCTTCACTTCCATCGCCAAATTCGTCGCCAAGACTGGCCATTTACGCAGCAGATGTCAAAAACATCCATTAAATCTGCTTGTAAAACTAGCCTCCTTACCATGAATCAAATACCGTAACGATTGCTTCATTTTATTGCTCATTTTTCTAAATGGATAATCCCCATTTAAATCTTGCCAGGTAGAGAATTTTTGTTTTGCTAGTATACTTCTGATATATAAAATGCTCAAACTAAAGTGAAGCAAAATATAGTTTTCCTTGGTTTCAATAAATAAATGGGCTGCGGAAAACGTTTTGGATTTGAAATATTTACACACTTCCCAGGTCCTATTAGTAAAATATTCTCTATGAAATGCCATTTTAAGCCAAAGAAATGTTTGCCATTCTGCTAATTTAATTCTGAAGCTTTGGATTTCATAATCTTTTAATAATCGATAATCACTCACATCGAGGTTGCATATATAGTCGCTCAAAAAATTAAGAGTACACCTTACTTTTGCTTGATGACTCCAACTTTCAATACAAATAACACATTAACTAGAAGTCTAAACATATATTTATTTTTACACATATCAAATGGTTTAATTTAAAGTAAAAATAAAGAAAAATCAACGAAAAATCATTAAACTGAAAAATACCAGAAGCATTTAAAATAAACATTAGCAGATTTTTGCCTCAAAAAATTGAGAGTACATCATCGAAATTTTTGTAATATCGTGTGAAGAAAGAAAGTGTAAATATTCAATTGCATGCCTCTTGGCTTTTGTAATGACTTTTAGACGTCGTGGTGTGAATTCGACCAATATTCAGTGGTATTTGAAATATTTTACGCATTCTTCTTTCAACAATTGTTTTAAATGGAATTTGTTTCTAATTTTGCGTTTTTGAACGACTATTTTGTATGTAGCCCACAGATATTCAATAGCTTCACAGATATTCAATGGCTTGATATCAAGCAGTTTGCAAAGGAAAACATCATTATTTTTAGCCTTACGTGAATTCTTTTTGGGATCATTGCCCTTCTGGAAAATGAAATTTTAACCAATGTTTAAATAATGAATGAAAATGAACTGAAACTAATGTTTCTTTAAAATGCTTCTAAAATTTTTCAGTTTAGAGGTTCTTCGATGTTTTTTTTATTTTTACTTTAAATTAAATTATTTGTTATGTAAAGAAATAAAAATATGTTTGGACTTCTAGTTAATGTATTATTTGTATTGAAATTC
>JAOUZG010021179.1:626400-647121 GCA_026289955.1 Argiope argentata
ATATTTCGAAAATATTTTTCGAACTCAGCTCGAATTTTTGATTATTGCAATTTTCTCTTTTTATATTCTTGCTATACGAGAAAGTGCTATTTAATTTCATATTTTATTTCTAGAGCAAGTGACTTCACACCCTACTAACAAATAAGCACTTGATTTGATCTGGTATGGAAGCAGAGAAATAACTTTTCCCAAACGCATTTTATAAAATGTCAAAAACCTCAATGATCAGTATTCTGAGAAAAAAATAACGTCCTGTTACTAAGCGCGAAATGCAAGACACGAAATGCGGGGAATTACCAGTTGGTGGCAGATGTTTATTGATGACTCATCGCTTTACCTCCTTCATACACCGCACACAGACAGAATGATCTACTTTTGAAACGATTTTTATGGCGATAGAATTTCGAGTGGGAGAACTTGCCATCGGATGCAAATTCGATGGGGGAGTTAAAATTTTTCCTCCGTATTTGGTTCCAAACGATTCGTTTCATAAGCATTCTAATTTTAATTTTAAAATTTTAAAATTTCAAGCGATGACACACATTTTATTAAAATAAAACAATTATGTATCTTACTTTCAAAAGGAAGTGCTCTGTTGTGTTAATATATCCAGACAAATCTATGATCTTAAAGCATGAAATGTGACAACCGGTAATTAAAATAGTGACTCAAAGTATTTCAAAGTCAGAATTTTAAATTTTAATGCTGAAAACTTTTACTTAACTAAAATTTATTTTATTTTGAATGATTGCTTCTTTTTTTTTTCAAGCATTTCCTTTGGAATCATTTCTAAGGATTACAGAAAAAAAAAGAATGTTATTAAAAAGAATAAATAAATATTGCTCTAAAGTAATTAATTTTCATTTCTCCATTAATTTATCGAATTTTGAAAAGAAAAGATTTCAAATTTATCTTTTTTCCTTAAAAATTTTAATTAAAATTAAGATATTTTCATCCAACGTACCGATTTTAATTTTTGAACTATTATACAAATGTTTCTTTTTAATTAAAAAAAGAAAGATTAAAATATACTTTGTGACGGACTTTTAATTAATTCTTTTCTTATGAATTCATAGATTTGCTTCGTTGCTCTATAGCTAAAAACATTGAACTTAGAGAAGTTTCATTGCTTCTTCAATGATTTGGCAAAAAAGAAAAGTCGAATTATTAAATCAAGAGATATAAAAAGAATATGCAAGTTAAATCCTTATAGAATCGTTTGCAGTAATTTTTTGTATCTCTTTCTCTCTCTCTGATATTTTTAGTGCTTCTTCACTTTTCAATTATTTGTTTTGATTTTTATCGTCTGCAAGTTATTAGGTGATAAACAGCAGATGTGTAAAATCAGTATTATTATTTTTTTCTATACTTTATTACCATTTTATTATTTTGTTGATATTCATCATGTCACAGGTAAAGCCATGCGGGCTTTCTTTCTTAATGTCAATCCCGATCAGTACAAAAGTAGAACAACTGCGAACTTTCGACAGCTAAAATATTTTTAATGAGCTATGAAAGTGAGAATATTTGAATAAAAACAAGTGAATAGAATTTTTTTGAAATTTATTTATGTTCAAAATAATATTATTAACTTTTTAGGAAAATGACTTTGAAGAAAAACAAAAGCATAAAAATTGTGTCCTGAAAAGAAGACATTAAATCAACTCGTTTCTCTAATTGAACCACTTTTTTACGCACATTTAAAACAAAGGCATTTTTAAATTCTCAAATTCTGAATCTGAACAAAACATATTTCCCTAATTGTACTCAACCACACGGATTTACTTATTTTAGTTACTCATTTGCAGTGCTTTTGAAAAGAAAAACAACTTATGATTCTGCTATATAAAGGAACATCGATTTATTTCATACACAACAAAATTATACTTCATTTCAAAATAACTAGCAAGCAAGGATTTCCCAAAATTTTCTCGAGTCCCCGATAAAAGGGTTATCTCTCTGCACCACATAAAACTATTGACTTTAGATAAGGACATGAATGCCTTGCCTGATATTGTCGAAAGATAATTATGAAACATATTTTTGGAATTAATTTAGCATTTTTAGGCATATATGAATATTGAACAGCGTTTTTTAGAAAGATTGAAACTACAATTTGGACCAGAACTACAATTTTATTGTAACTTAGGGTCCGTTATGGTTACTTTTAATCCTAGTTTGTGCAGTAGCTTCTGGGGAAAAAGGTCTCTAAGCACTCGAAGACATAAGTCTGACTTCTACCACATGAAGATGATACTCACACACACCCTTTCGCAACTCCCTTTTTATAAGGGGAGGGCTCTTTCAAATACTCACAGATAGAACACAGAGGGATGAACAACCATCCCTGAACCAGGACTCGAACCTCAGATCAAGAGGAAAGACGCGTTACCACTAGGCCAGGACGCTGGTACTACAGTTGTTCTGTTGTTAAGAATTTTTTCGCCTTTGGCAACCAGCTGGTTTGCCAATTATAATGTTCGTAACACACACACACACACACACACGACGTTCTATATATATGACGTTCGAACTCGCACCCCAAGATATGCGATTCCAAAGCCCTACCAACCAGACTATCCCGTTCAAACAATGACAATTATTATAAATAATTTATCCAAAAATTATATTAATATTGATTTTTCAATGCCAATTGAGGATTCAAAGCCTACTGTGGTTATATATATATATATAACTTTATGAATGGAATGGATGATATTCATATTCCTGATTAAGATTCAATTATTTTCAAATGTTACAAAATGATAAAAACATCCCATAATATTCGCTCTGTATAAACCAATAAATTTTGCAAAATTTTAAAACCTTTTCGATCATGTCAGATCATGATATTATTTTGGGAATTAAGCTTGTGGAGTCAACAAAAATCCGTACGAGAAAAATAAAACAATCCGTAGGTGAAAAATCGAAATTTTATCATCTGCACGAGCATCTCAAAAAAATCAGCTTTTAATAACGCTCCCATTAACAAAAGCTCTGATTTTAAAAAATAAGTGAATGACAACCGCAAATAAAACCTAGAAAAATGTCATTTTGAGCACTTGATTATATGAAATGAAATAAATAGGAAATGTGATATATTTTTTAAAATAATAAACGTAAAACAAAGTTTTTTGGATCTTTTGCAATACTAAAGTGATTCATTGAATGGAACAATTAAAATGAATAAAAATATAAATTAACTTGCACGAGCACGTGGTGCTTGGCCGTTCAAAAAATTACGTTCTGATATGATACATTGAAATATGCAAAGCAGATTTTATTTTAATCTTTATTTTTATATGAAATATATAAAAGAAAAATATTGCAATAATCAGGAAAAAAAGCAATGATTTTTTTCGATTTTACGTGATTCTAACCTTTTTGAGACATTAAAAAAAACTTTTTATTTGATTATATATACATGTCTGTTGGAAAATACTTTTATTTAAAAAGCCAATCTGGTTAGACGAATCAAATGTATAGGTGGCTCTAACACCAAAATTGCAAACGTGATCCAATTTTGCCCAATGGTCAGTTTGTCTTTGCATGGTCTTAAAATGGTCTGTCTGTTTCTCTTTTCGTATGCTCATAAACTCAATAATTTAAAAAAAACACACAAAAAATTAATTGTTAAAATTCACTAGATAATTTTATCATTAGTTAGAGATAATTACCAAATTAGAGACAAAATTCATTTAAAGTTTGACTGTCTGTTGGTCTGTCTCTTCTTTTGTAAGTAAATTATAATACTCAAAAAAAGTATTAATTTAGGTTCACGAAATATTATATAAAGGCCAAAATAGAAAATATTTATTACATTTTGTTTTAATCATAAATGAAGTAAAAAATAAATTTTAACTTCCATTCTCTTTAGTTTACTATAATATTAAACACATAATGAACTAGGGTGATAGCGAAATGCTGCTTTTAATTGAATATGGTTTGAATATGAATTTCACATTCATTTCAAATTATAAAATGAGAAATGAATTAACAAAAATTAAAATGAAATCTGCTAAGCATATTTCAATGTATCAAGCCAGAACATCATTTCTTGAACGGCCAAGCACCACGTGCTCGGGCAAGTCAAATTATATTTTTATTCATTCTAATTCTTTCATTGTGAATGAGTCACTTTAGAATTGCAAGCGATCCGAAAAAAACTTTGTCTCGCATTTATTGTTTTTAAAAAATGTCCCATTTCCTATTTATTTCGTTTCATATAATCGCGTTCTCAAAATGGCATTTTTCTAGGTTTTATTTGCTGTATTCATTAACTTATTTTTTAAAAATCTGAGCTTTTGTAAATGCAATGGCAACGCGTTATAAAAAGCTGATTTTTTGAGATGCTCGTGCAGATAATAAAATTTTTATTTTTCGTCTACAAATTTTTGTTGGGACCAAAAATTTCATCCCCAAAACAATATCATGTTCTGACATGATAAAAAAAATTTTTAGAAATTTTTTGGCTATCAGAGAAAAAATAATCTCCCACCAGTCCTAAAATTTGCACAACCATCGCCGATGAAAATAAATAGTTCCCATTAAAAGGTGCTTTCAGTCCAACAATAGGACTTTCCCCATACGTCACGAGAAAGGAATGCGAAAACTTCCAAAACGACCTGTTGCCTCATCATGGAGTAAAAACGAAAAACAATTCCAGAAAGAGAGGAAAAGGTACACAAAAGAACCATAATCACCCCGCACAATTAGTAACGAGTCCCGCTCGCAGCTGAATGATGTTTCCTTGAGTCCTCCAATTGTGGTTATTTTCCACCTGTTGTACAGCACAAAGGCTGCATGGAATGTGCATGCAGTTTCGGATAATGAATTCTCGGCTTTGTTATAAAAGGGAAAGCAAAAAATTAAATGATGAATATTGCTGCTTACTAGATTCGTATAAATTTATAAGAAGAATTGGTGATTTCTTGTATGCGATTATATGCAGTTGAATATACAGACACATAATCTGTTAATTCCTTGACGTATTTGATAAAAAATTTCATTCAAGTTTTTAGTTTGGAAGGTTTATTCTTCATATCATTGGTGACTGCCTTAGAGAAATATAGAAGTTTATCATATGGTAAAGATCATACATCAAACCTCTTCGATTAGGAGTTATTATATTCACTTCCAGACGGATAGACAGACAAGACTGACTACTTATACGATTACGTGATTTTATCTATTAAGTGTTTTATTGCATTGGTAATAATGCTCCAAGAAATGATATTGTTACAAAGTTTGTACTACTGGAAAGAATTTGAATTCGTCTTGAAATATGTCACAGATTTATACAATATTCAAATTTTGGGGCAAAAATTGCTTAATTCAGACGTATTTTAAGTAAAAACGGTATTTCCAGTGACTTGGCGACTTTTTGGCAACAATATTGGCGAGTTGGCGAGATTTGGCGAAAAATAGATAGTTCTGGGAATTTTTATCACCTAAGCTCTAGGACCATTACTAAGCGAGAAGCCTAGTACTTGCCAGAACCTTGGCGAAAGTCCTAGATTTTCATGCCAAGTCAAGTATAAATACCATCGCCCGATTAGCCATGATGACGAGAGAGTCATTCCGTCTTCAGCCATGGAAGAAGACGGACGTTCGGTCGCTTCGGTCTCCAGTAAGGACTCATCAGTCTCAGACAAGAGTTCGCTTTGGATACGTAACATTTATCATCCCTCAGAATTCGCTAAGAAAATTGAGGCTCACTGCAATTCCCTTGGCATGACAAATAGGTCAATGAGAGATTCGCGCAAAGCTGCTGATTATTATAGAAGAGAATTAACAAACCCTAATAGCCGGGGAACCTATACCGACAACTTACAGAACATCGAAGCTATGGAAAAGAGAGCCAATCAAGCAGAAAACAAAATTAAATTAATGCAACCATGCATCAGGAGAGGTTGTAGACCACACAAAGGCGATATTAACCTTTGCACTTACATACAAGAAAAGCAAACAAGATCACTACAACAACATGAGCTAGCAAAAACCTTTGAGGAAACGCTACAACAAATGAGGAACGATAACCTAGAACACACCACCCAGTTCCTTGATGATCTAACCCAACTAAAGGAAATCCAGGCCGATATTGAAGGCATAGAGGAAATCCTGACAGAACTTGGACCATGCCCGATAAAGAACTGTCCCGAGCATGCTCCCAACGTGGTAGGAACCGAGAATATGGACACAGAAGAGCCATTCCAGAAAATTGACAAAAAACATGCAGCCAAGAGAAAGCAGTCTATAGATAATCAGGAAATAGCCGTCCACAACAAGTTCCAGGCCCTTGAAGATGAAATCTCCCAAATTGAAAAAGTAATCCCACCCATCAATTTGAAGCTGACACAGGATTATAATATCACCCTCCAGGCAATCTGCAGAAATTTTCCAGACACTGAAAATAAATACGAGAATGGTTTCATAAAAATCATGCCTAAAAGTGAGACAGACAGATCTGGAATCCTGAATATCCTGGATAGCTCAAAGAAAGAATATGTGTTATCAGAAGACCCAGCTGAGCGCCCCCTAAAAGTTGTCATTAATGGCCTCCCATGATGCCAAGATAAAAACGAAATAAAAGAAGCACTTGAGGAATTGAACTACCAAGTCGTACGCATCTCTCAGCTCAGAAATTTTAAAACCAAAACCCCGCATCCCATATTTTTAGCAGAAATCAAAAAATCCGGTAACTTCAAGAACATTTACAACGTAAAATCGCTACTCTACATCAGAGTCTTCATCCAACCCTACAGATCGCCCGCTAAAGCCACCGTGTGTTTTAACTGTGCAGGCTTCTTCCATAGTGCACGGAATTGCAAATGCAATCCGCGATGCATCAAATGTAATGGAGATCACCCCACCCAGAAATGCACCATCACGGAAAGGATACCCGAACCTACATGCATCAACTGCAAGGAAAAGGGACACCTGGCCTCATGGAGGGGGTGTAAAAGCTACCCCATGACAAAAAAGATTGGAGCTACGAGAAGAACATTTGCTGATGCAGTACAGAGAAAAGCCCCAGCTGACCTCAAAACCATTGAGCCCTCCCCCCCAAGTGAACAACCCAACTACTGCACCCACTGAACCTTATAAAAAACCTACAGAACCAAGCAAACTTGATCTGACAGAATTTAAAGAAATCTTAGAAACATTAAAAGAAATTAAAACTCTTTTGCAAGAATTCCCTGATATAATAAACGCTGCTAAAAGCCTCAAGAAAACTTCGAACAAAGAAGAACGAAAACTCATCTTAATCAATGCGTTACTTGCTTAACTCCAGACTCCCTTGCTACAGTATTACCCTCTCTGCTGTTTGGCCCAACTAGATCAAAGAAAAATCCTCTCTGTTCCGACCAAAAACGCAAAAATTTGTCAAGATCTTAGCTCCTCACAGACCACGCCCCTGAAGACCTCTGATTGGACAAGAACTCTCTCTCCCTTCACCGACTCCCCTCCACCGTGGCCAGACTCTTTGCAGCTCTCTACCATCGTCAGTCATACTTGAACCTTCCAGGTAGCCAGGTCGTCTTCATCCCAGGACCACCGGGCTCGCCCTGCTTCGCAGGGTGGCGCCCAGTGTTTCTCTCCACTTTCTCAGTCTTTTTCGTAATTGGTCACGCCAATAGCTGACTGCAATAAGGAAGCATTTTATCATGACTGGGGATAAGCCCCTGCCGGGGCTAGGAGCCCCAATAATCCAACCACTAGCCATGATGACGAGAGAGTAAAGAAGAGTGTAGTGTTAGTCTAGCGCTCATAAACCGTTATCTATATGAGGTATTAGAAACCTCTATGTTTGGAAGCTGTTTCCTGTTCTTTTAGCTAAATTGGAGCTGCGAATAACGTCTCGTAACTGCTGTAATTTCCTGCATCTTATAAACATTTCTACATATAAACGTCTTATGATTTTCGAGAGATTGTTTTGCAACGGAATGTTAATTTTCCTGTCATTAGATGGCTTTACTAGTCAACTAATATTAAATAATCTAGCAATTTTAATAATATTAATATAATAATTGGAAAATTGTAAATTCATTATAATATTTACTGAAATAATAATTATTAATTTTTACAGCAAAATATTCTTTCATAAAATGGTTTTTGTATTTTCTTTTTAAATATATTTTCTGTTAACGCAAGGTTATAATATCTTAACTGTTCGTAAAAATGTTTTGCGCTCAGATTAAAATCTGGCATCGCTTGTATAGTTATTTTAAATTTAGAGTCTGCAGTTGTCAAATAAATCCTATAAAAAGGACGGAAATGTTATGTTCTTGAAATTGTGTTATTAATAACTGTTTACATAACACAAAGCACATAACAGTTTTATCAACTCTCAATCTATGCGAGCCCGAACCGCGATACAATGCTATTTTAGTTTTTACTTCTTTTTACATAAGAAAGCAAAGAGAATTGCTACTTAGGTATTAGACCTTCGATTTTTATCGCCAAATTTGAAAGCATCGCCAATGAGTTACCAAACCGCCATTATTTTAAAAATTGTTCAAACCTTAACTGTCGTCCACCATTTTGTTGGTTTTGCTGGAGTCGTCGGTTTATCGCCTAATTTGAATCCGTCGCCAATGAGTTTCTAAACCGTTGGCGTAACCTTTATAGGGAGCGATTGTTTTGATTACTTTGAATTTTGAAAAAAAAAAATAATAATTCCTTCAACACGGCTTTGCCTATCTGCATATAATTAATATTTTATCTAATCGAAAATATAGATAGTAATAAATAAATACTGATGATAGAAAATTAGTGAAAAATGGTGAGAGAGGAAACATAGTATCCTCGCTAGCCTATTGATCATAAATATTTTTAAAAAAGCAACTATAAGAAAAAAAAATTAAAGAATATCAGCTATTAATGACTGTCTCTCATATATTATAAATTTTTGAAAAAAAAATTCTTTCCTCCTATTTCTCAGTAATGAAATATGTATGAAAATACAAAGATAATCAAAAAATGAAACAGACAAAAAAAAAGACTGTAAAAGTTCCAAGAATCATTTTAAAAATAATACTTCGTATTAAAAGGAATAATTGTGTAATAAAGATAAACAATACCAAAAACAAGTTTAAGTGCAAACGATTTTTATCAAAATAAAACATTCAAAAATTCACTCATTAACCAGCAAAAATGAATAAAATGGCGAAATTCATTTTAAAAATAGCCCTAAATTGTTCTCATTATTTACTACAATCTTATTTAGGAGAAATTAGATTGACATTTTAACTTGGTTTTTAAATAATCATTTATAAATAGTTTACATTTCTACTCTTATTAAAATTCATGTAGTAAATATAAATGTGAACGATAAAAAAAAGATAAATAAAACGACAAAAAAAGAAAGAAAAGTAGAAGAATTTTTAATATAACTATTCTTCTTGGGTTTTTTTACTAACATCTTGGCGAAAAGTTTAAAAAATGGATTAAAATAAATTTCGACATATTTTTTCCGCAATTTCTAAAGAAAGCTCAAAATAATTTGGATATTAAGCCCGCTTTGTAATTTCAATGCTACAAAACATATAAAATAGTCTACTAAATTAAAATACACATTTTAAAAAGCGTGGGAAATAACTATAAGTTAAGTTTTAATGCACATGAAACCCTCCTAATTTAAATTGCTATAATATTTCAATCATTTCTTGAATAACAAAAAATGTTCACAATTTGAAAATGTGTGCTTGATTTTTAAATTTGAATGTATGCTTGTGAAATATGAAGTTGTAATTAGATGTTACATTCATTTTTTTAAATTCATAATTAGAAATTGAACTAATTCAGAACTAAGCAAATTTTTAAGTTTCTTTGCCATAATTTCTGAAAATATTATAATTTAAAAATGAAGCCGAGATCATTTTAAAATTCGAAAAATTATTTTTCCAATGACACCAGAATAATTTATGCATTTTTTTTGTTTATTTTCAATTAATTTAAAAAATAATCTAAGCAGATTTTATTACTTTATATTGAATTGTAAATGAAATATAAACCTATATTGAAAATCAAACAATTTAATTTTTTTAATTTATTCAAACTTTAATCTTTTTCGATCGTTGTTGATGGGAAATACGCTTATTCTACCATGTTGTATAAGTTTTTGACTAAGACATATTTTTACTAAATTCTTTTAAATTTTAGTTTATTTATTTTTGAGAAATAACTTCAAATATAAAAAAATTATGAAAACTTTCAAAATTCGTACATTTTTAAACATTGTTGATATATCATATGAATGACTTTTAAGATAACAATTATTTTCTCATTAAAATGTGATGATTTTTTTTTCAATTACTGATGAATCATGGAAATTTTTATTGAATAAATATTATTTATTTATACTATTATTAAATATCTAAATTATGAAACATACTCTGTAAGGTACTCAAAATTTCAATGTTCCATATTTCAATTTTTTTATCCTTATATTTTTGGTATTTGTCGGTTGAACGGCGATCAATTAGCGCCTAGAAAAAATTTCGCCATTTTGGCGATTTCAGTCGTTAAACTATATGGCATTGGATTCGCACGCGTGTATGTATAATAATAACGGGTAATTACTGTTACAAGCGGGAGAACGCCGCTGGAAGCACCGAAGGAAGAGCGATTGGTGACTAGCGCCAGCCAGGTTGGTTTGGCAAAAGGAATAGAATGGTAGCCGCTGGATCGTTCGTGGTGATTTCCGAAGCTTCGCGTCTTCCTCGCCCGGCTATATAAGGGACGGGTTGCCACTATCGGCAGTTCCTCGCAGAAAGGAAGCGTTTCTCTGGACTAGCGGATTACTTTTCTTGCTTATAATTAGTGGGATGTGTTTACGATTGTTGTTAACGTTGTGTTATTGAGCTTGCTGTGATCTACTGTTTGCTGTGCAATACGATAGCTGTTTTGCAGTCTGTGTTTATTGTGCGTAAAGCTTGCATTTACGTTGAAAGTGACTGTTGACTGCTGGTTTGCGTTCATCTGAAGTTTTATTTTATCAAGTCATTCTGTAAATAGCTGTAAATAAATTGGTTTGTGCTGTCCTCAAGTAAAGTCCATTCAATCCGAACTCGCTACGCTAAAAACGTAACCTTATATATAATCACCACTTCATTACTTTTTACGAAACATACGCACATATATATAGTATATATATATGCAGTTGAGTATATTTTTATAATTTGGCAAAAAAAAAAATCTTACAGCTTTTTTGTCGACATTGAAACCAAATGGCGCCATATTTTTAATGAATATGTTCTATTTTAACGAAAATGTGATTTTTTTTTTTTTTGGATTAGTTGAATCATCTCTGTTTTATATAAAATCTCAAAATTTATGTGAAAAAATAAGAAACATCCATAATACAATAAACGATGTAAGATTTCTGAAATATCATTAGATAATTTCTTTTAATGATTTTAAGTTTTAAAAATGCTCTGCTGAGTAAGCCATTAAAATCAAGAAGCGTAAAATAGTTAATTAGAGATTTTAGCAATTCTAAATCCCCAACGAATCAATCCGTAGTTAAATCCTAGTATACGGTAACCCTTTGGCGCCGTTTTGAAAAATGTCGCCAAACATCTGTACAACTCAGCAGGAACCATAGTAGGCAATCAGCCAAAGAGCGTCCGTGGCAGAAATGACGTCACGGCTTCTCGGTATAAAGTCGCCAAATCAAGGGGTACCATATACTAGGATTATACATAATTCATATCACTAAGTGACTAGTTTGAACGGAGTTTGGAAGCTCTGGTTTAAATGGTTAGCCATACAAAGCACGAACACACAAGCATATATCTCCTTTCAAATTTAAGATTAATGTACGAACGCCAAACGATTTTGTTAATCGATTTCAACTTAAATGTAGGTATAATAGCTTGTTTAAAAATTGAAATCTAAAGACTGTTTGTTTCCATTTATTGTCGCTAGGCAAAATGGCGGACTTTTGACTTTATCCAGTTTTTAGACAATTGGCAGGAATTTGACGTGCCATATGTGAATATATTCTTACATTCTTAGTCAAAATATTTTTTATCATTGAAATTTCAATAGTCGCTAAGCTAAAGCATATCATTATTCCCTCTTGTTTTCTATATTCATCACCAAATTTTGGCACGATATCGCTAAGATTTAGTGATCCGTTACTAAGATTGGATTTTTTGGCAAGATTTAAGATTAATGTGCGATTTTTTGCCAAGTACGAAACCGCTATGCCAACTTTTCAAATATGTGCCTAAATTCCACCATTTTGGATGGCTATAAGATACTGTAGCAAACGACTTTTAGAATTGTAGTAAAACAAATGGCAGAATTATATTAAATGGGAAATAGGTCCAAAAGATTTAATTGTAACAAACCGTGCATTAATTTTAGATCTTGTAGAATTTTTTTTTTTTCGTCTAAGTGTTCGTTTAACGAAAAAGTGCCAATTTTTTTTATTACTTATATTTCAGAAGAAGTAAAAGAAATGCGAAAGAAAAAAGCCTTTTATTGAAAAAAAATTAATAATTTCAGCATCATTTCGAATTATTTTGTGAATTTAAAGTATATATCGAATTTTAACTGCTTTTCTTTTTCAGTGTTTTCCAACTTCAACTTGAATTTTCACCTTTTTTATTTGGGAATTTTTAGGCCATTGATACATAAATTCAAAATCCCTGCTATTTCTTACTGGTTCTTGTACTTGGCTTCTTTAAACCAGTGTCCTTTGGCGATTTTCTTGGTTTCTTGTCTTTACCAGCAGTTGCTTTCTTTTTAATGGGGCTTTTGGCTCTGGTTTTGCTCATTTTTTTGGCTCCACTCACTGAAGTTTTCCCCACAGAGCGTTTAACAGGTGCTTTTTTCATTGATTTTGAAGTTCCCTTTAATCCTTTCAGTTTGCGAATCTTTTGAGGACCCGCAGCCTTATTTACCACTGCTGTTTTTGAATTAGCCCGCACAGAAGACAGTCCATCTTGCGTATCGTTTCTCTCCACAGGATTATAAGCAGGCATTTCGGCTTGGAGAAAACCTTTATCGCATGATTCGTCCATTTTGATTCACTTCGAATTTGCAAAATAAAAGAACTTAGAAGTTATTCAAAAGCACTATTTTAATTCTTGCTAATTTAAAACTTTGAAAATTGCTCCACAAAAATTGTATCGTTTATTTTTTTCGTTTCCAAATTAATTTTTTTAAACCTCACGATTATTCAGAACGACCACGCTAGCACGGGTGTGATTTATTAAAAATTTATTATTTGCTGTGATGTGTGCTACGATTTAATATATATCTCATCTGCCCTGACATTTTTAAATTAATGTATGTTGCATCAGTATTAGTATCAGTATCAATAGAAATTTAATTTGTTTATCAAAACGTTAGTATCAATAAAAAGATTATTTTTGGAATTTCAGTAAGAACCAATTTGGTACTGTCATGGGTTCGAAAGTTATAGCAGAAAAACTTAAAACTTTCTCTTAATTTTTAATTAATTAAAATTTCAAAAAAATTCCTCCAAGGAGCTTGCTTTTTGGACTCTTAGTTATTACGAACGTTCTGACCTGTAGAGGGCCACCACACACACACACTGAGCTTTATTGTAATTATAGATATAAATAGATATAAAAGATTAAAAGAATGTTATGTTTGATAAATTTCATTTACTTCCGTATCAATTTTTATTTTATTTTTAACAACTTTGTAATTTAATTTATGTATAATTTAAAGTATATTTTTAATGTTTTGATAAAATTTAATATCATTCGTCGAAATATTCAGTCACATGTTTTTTGCCAATGTTAAAATAAAGATTTTCAAAAAAAGAATGTTACTCTGAATATTAATCCGGAACTAAGAACTCGAAAACATCATTCATGCATAGGCAAATAGATATTGCCGCCTCACTTTGCTTAGTCACAAATAATAATGAACTTTCAAAAACAAAATAATGAATAATGAACAAAATAATGAACTTTCGATGTTATGTAAATATTCATGTCACATAGTTTCAAAATTTCTCTTCATAAAATGCTCGCTGCTTTTGGAAAATGGATGAATCTATACTCTGCACGTGTTAACTGACGGAAAAAGCACAAGTTCTTTGATTTAATAACAAATAAAACTGAAACAATAAAATGTTTATTTATGTCACTTGAAGAATGTCATGCGTTGGGTCATGTGTTACTCGAACAGAGAAAATTTTAATTAAACTTCCATTTAGAAATGAACTAATTTGTGAGTCATTTCAGATAAAGATAAAAACGTTTTTAATTTCTCATATAATTTGTGTACAGAAAGTATAGTTGGCGTCTTATTTTAGGAGTAGCACGTCTTCCCCGTGGTTTGGGCGTCCCGGGTTCGAGTCCCAGTATGGGCATTCTTGTTTTTCCAGCTTAATAAGACAAAGCCGCTTCCCATTTCAGTTTCAAACATGTCACTGTTTTCGGCTTTCTTTTATCCAATATTAAAATCCCTTACCAAATTTTAACCAATAAATGTCAAATGTCGAACAACAGTCACAGAAGTGGGCGGAACAGGACAGTATTTCATTATAACTTCCACTTCATGCTTATTACACTGTTTAAATAACCAGGTGGTTATACTTGCAGGGGCATGAAACGGTGCTGTGTGTGTTCTATCTGTGAGGTGTGTCAATGTGCCCTCCCCTGTAAAAAGGGGTTGTGCAAGAGAATGTGGCGCATGTTCTTCTGTGTTCTATCTGGGAGGTGCGTGAATGTGTCCCCTTGTAAAAAGGGCTTGTGCAAGCGAATGTGTTACATGAATTACCGAAGTCATACTCTTGACCCTAGTTGGCACTACTGAAATACAAGAGGCACTCATTCATCTTAAAATCACTGATGGCGCGCTTGCCCACGGCAAGTGCCATTAGTAACAACAACAACAGAGAAAGTGTCCTAATCTTCAAGAAATACAAACTCGGTGTTTTGACGAATCTCCGATTTTAAATCTTCCTGAGTTCGAACAAAAGTTTTTTTGGAAAATGACAGTCTGTCTCTGACAGAGACAACGCAAAAATGCATTGGGCAAGACGCAAGAAATTTAGTATAAAGGCTTTAAACTAAATTCGTCGATTTCTATAAAATTTTGAGCAAAATCCGTTCAGAGAAAGTTTGTCTCTAAGGCTATTCGAAAATAAACTAATCCTATAATTTCCAAATAAAGAGAGTTGGATAGATAAAATTGGATACAAATGTTTTAAATTTCTCATATATGTAGTACCGGGTGGCCAGAAATAAAACACCCCTACTCTGACCTCCCTGGATATCGAACTACTCAGTGTAAAGGCTTGAAAATTTGTGGACATACTATTCAAAAAATGGGGAAACGGATTTCACGAAAAAAAAAATTAGTTCCTGAAATCACCGATAGGTGGCGCTGTACCACTGGACGTATGCTGAAAAGACACAAAAACACGTTTTAAACACATTTTATTTGAAAGTACCAAGCATACATGAAACAAGGACGTTATCGATGCAGGGAATGCTGCTCAATATGGTTCCCTTCCTGAAGATGTAAAATGTGAAGTCTGTGGACAGCTTGTTCAACTGCGGATCGTAACTGGTCATCTGAGATGCTTCTCACATGCAGACTGATACTCTCTTTCAAATCTGCCAAGGTTATCAGACGTTCTCGATAAACAAGGTTTTTTAAGTGTCCCCAAAGCCAAAAATCACACGGATTAAGATCCGGTGAACGAGATGGCCAAGTTGTCGGAAACGCGCGACTGATTATTCTTTTAGTGGTGAAATGTTGGCGAAGAAACTGTTGCACAGGGAGTCCAATGTGTGGAGGTGCTCCATCTTGCATAAAAGTAATGGTGTCAAGGCATTGGCGCTGCTGCAAATGGGGTACAACAAATGTTTCGAGCATCCTTTTGTACCTGTTGGCCGTCACGGTACATGTCTCAAGGCCATTGGAAGTAACCTCTTCGAAAAAGAACGGTCCAAGGATGAATGTGGCTGTGAATCCACACCAGACTGTAACTTTCGGTGAGTGGAGTGGAATCTCTTGGAAGGTACGGGGGTTTGTCGTGTCCCATATGCGACAGTTATGGGTGTTCACTGTTCCACTGAGGTGGAAATGGGCCTCATCGCTCCACAGAATCTGCCACGGCCACGATGCATCCACTTCAACTCTAGCAAGAAATGTCAATGCAAAGGTCAGTCGCATCTCCCTGTCTGTGGCCAGCAATTGTTGATTAGGGCGGATTTTGTACGGGAAACAATGCACCATTTTTAGAGTACGTTCCACACTGTGCTATAGGGAACACCCAAGTGTCGTGACACTGCACGTGCACTACTGCAGCCTAAAACATTATCCATTGACTGTTCAACAATACCGGTGGCAACATCTTCAACGACATCTGAACGAACCGGTTTGCGTCCTCGACCAGGCTGAACTCCAAGATGTCCAGTTTCCTCGAATCGAGCGATCATTCTCCTGAGAGCTTGTGGAAGCAATGGTCCCTTACGCAAATCCTTAAGTCGGCGAAACTCTCGAAGTGCTGCTGGAGCATTTCCTTTATTCTCGTAAAACAACTTCACAAGCAAAGCGCGTTCTGGCAGCGTGACAGCCATCACTAATAAGAATGACATTCCCCACCTTTTAACATGGCTTCTAACCATGCTTTATGCAAATTTTTCTGGTTACAGTATGAAATTGCAGTTACAACGGGAGTTCTAGCTTCTTTACTATTTTTATTTTCCATAAGGGGCAGAAAAATTAAAAAGGAAGCATGGAAGCATTCCATTCCGCATAAACATTTTAATTTTTATTATTATTTGTGTCTTTTGATCATAGTTCCAGTTGTGCAGCGCCACCTATCGGTGATTTCAGGAACTAATTTTTTTTTCGTGAAATCCGTTTCCCCATATTTTGAATAGTATGTGTACAAAATTTTGAGCCTTTACACTGAGTAGTTCGATATCCATGGAGGTCAGAGTAGGGGTGTTTTATTTCTGGCCACCTTGTATATGGAAAGTCTAATAATCAACAAGAAATACAAACTTGAAATTGTTGTGAATTTTAGTGCTTTGAACCTCTCTGAGTTTGAAAAATACATTTTTGGAGAACATCCATGTGTCTGTCCGTCTGTGACTAAGATAACTTCAGAAACATTTTGAGCCAGACGGATGAAATATGGTATACAGTACTAACATCAAATTTGAATTAAATCTGGTCAGAGAAAGTCAGAGAGATATTGTTGTCGTGTTATTTCTTGTGGCATTTGCCATGGACAAATTCGCCGAGGTAGTCAGCGATTTAAGCCTGATCAATGTCTCTTGTTTTAGTAAGTGACGCCAACTAGGGTCAAGAGTAAGATTTTTGGTACTCACTCATCACAGTCGCTTGCACAGTCCCTTTTTACGGGGGGGGCTACATTCACGCACCTTACAGATAGAGCACAGAAGAACAACCATGCCTGACCTGGGACAGTCAGATCATGGAGGTAGATGCACTATCCCTAAGTCAGGACGCCGACAGCGAAATATTGGATGCATTTGACCAGATTTCGGAAAAATCGAATCTAAGCCCCAGAAGAAGAACAGTTTATTTCAATCAATTCTTCTTAATTGATTGAAACTAAGAATTTGACACAAGCCTGCATTTGTGGTCACAAAATGGCGTTCCGAATTTGATACATTTAGGTTATTGCATTTTTGAATTAGTAAGCTAATTGTAAAAAATTCTAAATTTCGGTTCAGTGTTGCAAGCAAACGGCTCGGGAAAAAAAGAGATCATATCAATAACACAAACATTTATTTGAGACACGTACACACACATGACGACACAATACAAATATTCAAGTTTAACTGCTTTTAAACTTTCAAAAAGGGGAGTCTAAGAAGGAACTTATAGTTCCGCGAAAGTTTGGCTGTTTTCGCCATCGAAGTCTAAAACGAAATTCTCTCGTTCTCAGGTGAGGAGTTCAATTTTTATACTGGCGAGAGCGCCATCTATAGACTGTTTCTAAATTTTCCACATAATATGTTTCCGCAAGTACAGACTGACAGACGGTCTACCCGTTTTCAAATTTGTTTGGTACAAAATTTGATAGTTATCTGAACTATCGAAGTTAAATCTGTGTGATCTTCGTTTTGTAGTCATGGTGTTAACTCATAATCGAACAGTCGGACAGACAGACTTACTCTGAACGGATTTTACTTAAAATTTGATACCTGCTTACTAAATCTCGTCCGACTTGCTCAATGCGTTTTTGAGTAATTTTTGTCTCAGACAGAATGGTATTTTTCAAAAATTTGTTTTCCGAAATTAGGAAGATCCAAAACATAGAAATTCGTCAAAATTTCGAGCGTGAAATTTTTGGCGATTTCTATACTTTCTCTGTACTACGTATACGATAAAGTAAAAAGTATCTTTTGTTCATATTTTTTTTAATAAATTGACTTTATTTAACAAAATACAATCTGAGAGAAAGGCTAAGACAGTTTAATAAGCAACTTTTAATACAAAGGGCTCAAACAAAAAGCTTTCGGAACTAAAGTTTTTGTAGCAGAACTGTTTTATTTCAATCAATTCTTCTTAATTGATTGGGTATATTGATAAGAACTACAGGAAAGAAATATGCTTTCTCTATATTTTCTACATAAGAAAGTAAAAATATGTGTCTTTATGTTTCCATGATCGGTAGGATTCTGTTTAAAGAAAACTTTTTATAATATAACCATTTTTGTAATTTATAAAAATGTAATGCTATTTAAAAAAATCAAAGCCTTTTAGGGATGTGTTTTTGGATTTAATTTTTAAGATTAAAATTCAAAATTCACAAGTGAGCAAAGATGAAAAATTTTTGAAGTATGTCCATTTTTAAATAATTTTAGTAAGAATGTTTTTACATTGCCTTACATCAAACCGCTCTCATTTCTAATGCAAATTCATATTTTAGATGAAATAATAAGAAAGTATAGAGATGCAAAGTATAATAATCAAAACGGTTCAAGGCTTTCAAAAACATGTCTACTAACACATCAGTACATTTCTATCAACACATGGCGTATGTTACAGGTCTATCCAAAGTTGAATTTTCAAAATTCTTTAGTGAGAAAACCATTAAGAATAAGCCACATAAAAAGTTTAATTAGAAATTTTAGCTAGTATCACTCCCAAAGAGCTAGTTAATGGTCAAAGTTGGCGCTATTTCTCACTAAGTCTGTGTTCTTTTACAAATTTCTTTCGTCAGATTTAGATTTTAAAAAACTTTTAAGAATAAAAAATAATAATTTAAATTAAATAAATAAAATAATTTCCTGTTGTTATAAAAGTCTTTTGATGAAAGTAAATAATATATTAAAAAAACATATCCTGTATTGATAAAAAAAACATGATAAACACAAAAGAAAAAAATGCAAAAACATGGCGATTAACCGGAACAATTCTTGTCTTTTAATACGAATATGAAAGTTAAATAATTAATTCATTTTATAATCATTGTATTCACAAAGCCAAAAATAACTTTTTCCGTTTGTTTTCTTACATCATCTTCAAAGCCATTTAAAAATCCTGACTTGTACAACGCTGGAATCAAAAGTTTTGCCGAAGGATTGTGCAATTACTAGTTCTGCTGTTTTGGACATTGTTATGGCGCAATAACGGAAATATATCTTTAAATGAGCTATTTTTTGTTTTCCGAGATGAAGGAAAAAACCCAGTTTTCACGGCTTTAAAAAATCTTTATAAAGATAAAACATTATATCGTTCAAAATTATTTCTTTATTGTTGAAAATTTTTATGCTAAATATTTTTAAAATTTCTTTTAAGTTGTATATATTTGCAGTTCTTATGACGATTTATAGTTCTGAACTTGTTCTCTTACGCAAAATAAATTTTTAAAAAATAAGGAAATTTAATTAGTTTATAAGTTTGTGCAAAAGTAACTTTTCAGTTCTTTTGAATAGAATTACAAACTTTTTTTTATTGGAAATGAATTTAAAAGATGGCTTTAATCTGTACTGTTTTCAAATTAAGACCTTAAGAAGCAACTCAATGACACAACCTAATAAAAAATAGGTAATATTTTTAAAAATTTTAAGTCAATTCCTATAGCAAAGAAAAAATTTATTTTTGTTACTATTTATTAAATAATTACAATTAAAATAAATAATCAAAAAATTATAATGATAAAAAAATTATACCTGGTCGAAACAAATTCAATTTCATATCCGTTGAAAATAAATCAGAACTCATTTGGAGCACACTCATTTGGCATTTAATTTTCAACGCCAATGGAGGGAGCGCAAATGCATGAATTTTCTACTCCAGTTGAGGCTAACGCAATACAAATTAGAAATTTTTAATTTTCCTTTATCTATATTATTTTAATTCAAAAGTACTTCAAATTGAATCTAAAAAATCTATTAGCAATACTTAGTTAGAAATGCATCAATTTGATCGATTAACAATGTTTAGTTTTAAATGCATGAGACATTCAGAAAATGAACAGAATTGTTTGAAACAATTGGCCGAAAACACGTTAAGCCTAACCTCGTTGGAGCTGGAAAAAACAAACTGAATTCGTTTCTTATTTGACGGCGGGGAAATGAAGATTTTGGCACAGAAGTTAAATTTTTATTAATTAATAAAAATTAATGAATTAATATCAGAAAAAAATGAATTGATATCAAATGTCATCCATTACAAGTTTTAAAAAATTAACTTGAGCCTCAGTGGATGAATAAAAGGTATTTTATTAAAGATTGA
>JAOUZG010021179.1:652121-700004 GCA_026289955.1 Argiope argentata
AAAAAAAATGTATTAGAAAAATCTTTCAAATACGGGTTAATGTAATTTAAACAACTAACAACAAATTAATCAAACTCTTCTTTAAAATCTCAAACGGGAACCACAGGATGCTCTATTAGGGTAAAAATATGAACGGGTATTTCAATCACAGCGCAATAAGTGTCCTCTTTTTGTTATCACTATGAGTCAAGGGAAGATTTCATTCTGTTTTCGTGTACAAAAAATTCGGAACTAGAATCAGAATTACTGGAATTTTCGCATTAACCTGATTTATAAATTAAAGGGTTTTCGAAGAAAAATTCACAAGCAAAAACAAGATTTTGATGCAAATGACTGTTTTTTTTTTCTTTAACCCTTATTCTTATCTTTGGAAGTACTATTTAATTTGTGAGAGAAAATTTACACCTCAAAAATATTTCTTGAAGAATTTTATTATAAAATTATTCACATTTTCGAATGAACCTATTGTTCTTTCAGTGTAATTTATTTAATCCGATATTAATTATTAAAAAAATTATCATTATTAACTGTATTTTTTTAAAGATTAAACATGAAATGAAGTCATTTACAAAAGTGCACATTTATATAGGCTAGCTACACAAACTATAACTTAAAAATTACTAAATATATAAAAACAATAAATAAATGTCATCCCATTCTAGGGAAACTTGATTCCAACATTATATAAAATCATATTATAAGGCAAATAATAACATTCACTAATTAATAAACATATTTAGTAATAGTACTTTATCAAATTACATTGCTGAGAGTTGAAAATTAAAAAGACAGTACCTGCGAGAGAGACAAAACTTTTCAATGCTGTTGTTTTTAGAAAATTCTAAGTTTTGAGCTTCAGAAACTAAACAATTTAATTCTTCTTGCTCTAGAGCTAATTTAATGTGTTTTGAAGCTCGACGTTTGAAAGTTCGGTAAGAATTTTTCGTACCTGACATTACGGATAAAAAAGAATATCCAGAAAATCAATGGGAAAACTGCAAGAAACAAAGCCGCTACACTAAGAACTATAGTTTTGAGTGACTTTTTAAAAAAAACTACCCTTTTTTATCAGCTTCAAAACATAGCTTGCAGAGAGCCATATACAGAGAACGACCAAACTAACGAAAAATAACGCCCAACAAGAAAAGAATTCCCTGTTGCCAGGAGATACTGTTGTGTGGGAGTGTTACATTCAGAAGGTCATTTGACCCGTCAAACCACCCATAATAAAACTTTCCCTCTTCAATTGTAGAGGTCTTGGGAATTCACAAGAAAGGGGTCGTGAACCCCCCTCAAACTAGTTCGGAAAAGTTATACTTTGAACAAGATATTTTAGATTTTCTCTGCTTGCACAGAAAATCGTACTGAGGGCAGCAGGAATGTTAGAAGGAATCTTAGAACATAGAAAACATCACTGATTAATTATTGAAGCACTTCGAGTTAGGGGCATTTATTGCTTTTCATAATTCTTTTAATATCGTAGAATCCTGTAATTAAGAAGGAGTAATTAAATAATTTAGTATTTATAGAATTTTTTTGACTCGACTTTATTTTTAACAATAATTACGTTTATTAATTTTTCAATCCAGGAGGATGGGCAAGATCTACGTGTCTATGAAAATGTAAGACTTCGGACTCATTTCCGAAGAATGGGTTCAATCCTTTATCTCGTTGTTATAGTTTTAGAACTAACAGCGAATTTTAATAAAATGTCCCTTCTTTAAATTTTATAAATAAATTATTTATTTAAAAATATATTGAATTTTCGTAAATGAGAACGGAAATGAACAAAATTAAGTTGTATTTTTCAACTTGTGCAACATTGCCTGATGTTTCTGTGTAGCTGATATGCTCCAGATTTCTGCCTGATTTTCGCGAAAAAGAGAATATCCTAAATTTTAATTAAATGGCTTATTTGTACCACATTAAAAATAAAAGATAAATATATTTATTTTGGAAATAATTTTCGGATGAATTCTATTCCTCAGCTTTCCTAAACGTGGGATATAACCAACTTAATACAGTGTACATAAATTGGAAAGAAAAATAATGAATTAAATTGTAAAATGCACAAATTGGATTGAACGCCTTCTGGTTTTGAAAATTTTTAAATCATTAATTGTGTGATTATTTCTAAATTTATTTTGTTTTAATTATTTATTGGATTTTGAAAGTACAACCATTCATCTGATTAGCCAGGATTCCATATTTTGTATCAGAGTCTGGAATATTTCCGACTGAAAATTCATCTAAGATTTGTAATATTTTTTAATTATAAATAAAAAATAATAAAAAGAAGTTAGAAATTATTTTAAAAATGAATTTAATTTCTAAAAAATTTGTTTTAATATACTATGGTTAATATGGTCTCTAGCATTAAACACACACAAAGAAAAGGGAAAAAAGAGTAAGTTAACTGCAAAGTTTTTCTCTCTCTAACATTGATCATGAGTCAAGACTGAACGACAATAGACTTGCGTAATTAGGCAATTCTTTTGTCGTTTCACCCTTCTCTTTCAATTCTAGAAATTCTTTCGAAATTCTTATGGATTTCAAAGTAATTTATTTTTATAAGTCATAAATACTGTTTTAAAATGATATAAAAGAGCATTATATCGGTCTTAATGTAGGGAAAATGTGTTTCATTATTGTCTATAAAAAAGCATTAAAGAAACTCATTTTCTGTTTTTCAAAAGAGTATAAGGTTTTCTTCAACGTTCACAAAACAATGATATAAATATTCTTCAGCTTGATATTCTTTTTTAAATTGTAATCTTCATAATAACAAATTCGCAACTCATAATTAATTTGGAAAAATCATTTGAAATTTTTAAAAAATATTAATATTTCATGATACCTTTTGGATAAAAATTTCGATATTCAGAATTAATTAGAAATAATTTCATCAAAAAAAATAAGACAATGTAAAAAAGAATTTTTATCCTGTTATAGAAAGTAACAATTGCAAAGAAAATAATTATTTATTTCAAAAGATTTTTTTTTCGATCAATTGAGATGCAACACTGCAAATGCTGTCACAGAATTGCATAATAAATGTATTTCAACCATTGTGTCTTTGAGTTAAACCACTTAAATGCTCTTGAAAATACAGACTTACATATGGTTAATTTCTTAGTAAATTTGATTTCAAATTCAATTCATATCTACTCTTCCGACGTTAAATCTGTGCACCACATTTCATCTATCTAACTCTCTTTGTTTTTTAGTTATCGTGTTAACTTATATTTGAACAGCAGGACAAACATATTTCCTCTGAATGAATTTCGCTCAAAATTTGACAGAAATCTACTAATCTGATGTACCAAATTTCATGCGTCTAGCTAAAAGCATTTTTGAATTGTTGGCCTCAAAGGCTGGCAGACAAGCATAATTCTAAGTTGTTTTTCAGACAAGGAATAATCTGGAATTGTAAAATAAAAAATAACTTTATTTCTACTTTTTCTATTATAGTTATAATTTTTCTTTGGATAGAAGAAAGTAAAAACGAGTGAATTCAATTTTTATGAAATTTATTTTATTGCTGTTACTATATCTAAATTCTTCAAAGATCACGTCTTTTATCCGATCTGAGATAATGAATGCATGGCATGCCCTTCATTCATAATTTGTTAGAATTGTTAGGGCGAGTGGGGGGCGCGCATAGTTTAAATGCATTTTTAATTTTCTTCAATTTTCATGTTTTGAGATTCGAAATTAAATTATTTTGTTATTTTATATTTACATTTTAACTGAATGATTTTAGTTTTCAAACCGAGTAATTTGTGATGCTACTTTTTAGGCCTCGTCAAATTTATAGAAAAATCTTTTTAATCAATTAGCAAGTGAATGTGACTTGCATGAATTTTGTAGCATATCCATAGTTCTTCAAATTGCTTCTCAGATTTAAGATAAAATGCTGCTTCTTTTAGTTTGAGAAAATTAAAAAAATACTACCTGTTAAGTGAAAAAATATAAATAAATAAATTTAAAAAATAAGAAATTAAGGAATTATTTTTTCTAAAATGCTTTTTAATTAAAACAAACTTATTATTAATATTCGATCTTCTACAGAGAAGAAGTAACTTTACTTTCAACAAGAATTTATTTTATTGAAACAGCAATCATAACTATGATTGAATCTTTAGTATTCTTTAGTGAATAATCCAAATATGGTCTCGAAACATTTTTTAGCAGTTGATTCATTTATAGATGATTAACACATCATCTTTTTATCTTCAATTATTGTTATAATCGAATTTGATTATTATAAGTTCATAATTATTTTTACTTATTTTAGCTATTATTTTATTTCATAATAAGATTTAAATAATATTAAAATTTGTTTTCTGTATTAATGGGGCGCATTTTATGAATTAATCGGAGGAATTTATCAATGAATTGTTCATTTTCTATCTCTATCCATCGTTGATCGTGCAATACTTATAACACAAGGGTCGTATAATAATTATTTGTAAATAAAATTAGCTATGAAATATTTAATTATTTAAATTTAACCAACCGAGGGCCTAATTTTTCTGAGTATGGCTTCTCTAAAATTTTGCAAGACCCAACAAAAATTATCAGCTTCACGGGAGAGAGAGTTCGGAAATAAATCCAGCATTTTTCATTTCCTTTCTTTCCCAGCCGTAGGGGTCTAGTTACCACTGTGAGAAAATGGATTTTTATCAATCTGGTTATCTTAACTTAAGTTAATGTTTATCATTGGGTCAGTCAGTAATTACTGATCCAATGATAAACCTTCCCAACTTTTTTCTCAATAACCAATATTTAAACTAAATTCTGGTTTTAATTTGTTTTCGAAACACTACCACACCTGAAAAGGGAAAAATATTTTTTTATTAGGGGTCTTAATTTCTCAACCTAAAAACATTAACATTATTCTATAATTAAATTGATTATTACCTATCTCTCCTTATTTCAAAAATTTTACAAAAGAAACTCTATGTTGAAAAATTTCTTTTTATTAATAATATCATATAAAAATGGAGAGAGAAAAATTCAGCAGAGATATAATTGTTTTAAAACCACGTTACATATTTATATTTCTTTTTGCAGAATTTATAAGTCATATTTGTTCAAATTAATTTTTTTTCTCTGAAGCATATTGATTTTTAAAATCTTTATTTCCTATGCTTTATTTTTTCTAGAGATTTAATTTTTTTGTGTATGTGTTGAAAGGCAAAAATTCAACATCTTATTGATGAAACCACACAATTTTGTCTTTATCCTTTTATAGAGAAGAATATACCTAGACTATTCTTTGAAAAATTATGACAATATGTAAACACGCAACTTTAAATTTCTTTTTTGGAACTCACAAAAGCAATGTCTTTACTTTTAGCTACATATGCAGCTAGAAGCAACGACATTGCTTTTGTGTATTTGCTCAAGTTTAAACAGAATTTAGTAGACTATTATATTTATAACAAGCTTAGGCCAGGTGAGACAAAAATTTCACATTTTTAAAAAACGAAATGCATAACTTTTTCAATGTTATACACTGAAGTGACAAAAATCATGGGATGTCTGTTAATATCGTGTCGGTCCTTCTTTTGCCCGGTGAAGTGCAACAACTCGACGTGTCATGGAGTCCACAAATCGTTGGAAGTCCTCTGCAAGAATATTGAGCCATGCTGTCTGTATGGACGTCCATAATTGTGAAAGTGTGGATGGTGCAGGAGTTTGGGCACGAACAGACCTTTCGATGATGTCCCATAAATGCTCGATGGGATTCATATCGGGTGATCTAGGTGGCCAGATCATGTGCTGGAATTGTCCGGAATGTTCTTCAAAGCAATCGCGAACAGTTCTGGCCCGGTGATATGGCGCATTGTCGTCCATAAAAATCCCACCGTTGTGTGGGTACGTGAAGTCCATGAATGACTGCAAGTGATCTGCAAGCAGCTGAACATAACCATTTCCAGTCAATGATCGGTTCAGTTGCACCAGAGGACCGAGTCCATGCCATGTAAAAACAGCCCACACCATTATGCAGCCACCACCAGCTTTTACAGTGCCTTGCTGAGAGTTTGGGTCCATGGCTTCGCGGGGTCTGCGCCACACTCGAACTCTACTATCAGCCCGTAACAACTGAAATTGTGACTCATCTGACCACGCCACGGTTTTCCACTGGTCTAGGGACCTGTCGATATGCTCACGAGCCCAGGAGAGTCGCTGCAGGCGATGTCGTGCTGTCAGAAAAGGCACTCGAGTCGGTCTGCTGTCATAGCCCAAGGAAGACAAATTTCGGCGCACAGTCCTATCGGACACGTCCCTCTTACGTCCCACATTGATTCCTGCAGTTATTTCACGAAGTGTTGCGTGTCTATTAACATTGACCATTCTACACAGATGTCGGCGGTCTCGGTCATTAAGTGCAGGTGGTCGTCCACTGCGCTGTCCATGATGGGATGTGATGCCTGAAATTTCATACTCTCGGCACACTCTTGATGCTGTGGATCTCGGAATGTTGAATTCACTAAGGATATCCGCAATGGAATGACCCATGCGTCTAGCTCCAACTAACATTCCACGTTCAAAGTCTGTTAATTCTCGTCGTGCCGCCACAAATCCCGAAAAACCTGTTCACATGAATAACTTGAACACAAATGAAAGCTCTCGAAAACAAACTGCGCATTTATACTTTTTCGCTGCGATACTACTGCCATCTGTATACTTGTATATTGCTATTCCATAACTTTTGTCAGTTCAGTGTATATATAACTATTTATATACCCAATTAGTTCTTTTAACATTAACATTAATTAATTTTATTTCCCATATATAAGTCAATATATATATAAAACTGGATATTTTCTAATACCAAATTGCTTGGTCGTGTGAAAACATCCAAGAGAAAAGTAAAAAGTTCTGCCATAACGTTAAATACAAAGTTATAATGTCACCACAGTGTTGAACAATGTAATTTTACGTAGAATTCACAATATGATTTTCGCAATATTTTTTAACATTGTTAAATATTGTGTATACAATATCGTTTACACAATATTTAACAACGTTATACAATATTCGACTTCTTAATGAAAAATTGCCCTGCTGAATTTCTTGAAATAAAATCGCAAATAAACTGAATTATTAGACAAATACTAATATATTAGGGCCAAAATCTTAAGTTTAAAATACTTTAAAAATTTTAAAATATCTTGAATATAATTTGATATTGTATGATATTGTTGATACGGTATTCGGTATAACTCGGTATTCACAATATAGTTCAATATCTTTGGGATATTATACAATATTTTTGTGCTACTAGGGGTATTCATTTTGGGGTCATTGTTCTGTTGAAAAAGGAACTTTCCGCCTAAAATCAAACTTTTAGCACTTTCCTTAGGATTGCTACAAAGTATATTTAAGGAAGCCATATGGTTCCTAATGCCATCAATAAGAAGAAAAAAATTTTAATGAAATTTGCTATGCATATTTCAGTGTATCATGTCAGAACATCATTTTTTGAACAGCCAAGCACCACGTGCTCCTGTAAGTTCAATTATATTTTTATTCATTTTAATGGTTTGATTGAATGAATCATTTTAGTACTGCAAACGATCTAAAAAACTTTGTCTCTCATTTATTGTTTTAAAAAATAGCACACTTCCTATTTATTTCATTTTATATAATCGCGTTCTCAAAATGACATTATTCTAGGTTTTATTTACTGTAGTGATTAATTAATTTTTTAAAATCAGAGCTTGTGCAAATGAAATGACAACACGTTATTAAAACAGATTTTTTTTAGATGCTCGTTCTGATAATAAAATTTTTATATTTCGCATACGGATTAAAATGTTTATTTCTCGCTGACGGATTTTTGTTGATGCAAGAAACCTCGTTCACCAAACAATACCATATTCTGACATGATAATAAATTTTCTACCCCGGATTAAACCATACCAGCCTAAATCATGATAGAGTCACCAAGATTTTTAACTGTAAAATATAAATTTTTTGAATCCAAAGCAGTATTAGGCTCTCTCAATACGTTGTAACGGCTATCACCTCCAAAAATGCTGAATTTTCTTTCATTGATGAGTTTTTGAAAATTTCATACTCTTTTTTCATCATGTCAGAACAGGTTATTATTTTAGGAAAGAGTTTTTATGGCGTCAACAAAAACCCGTAGGCGGAAAATAAACATTTTATTATCTGCGCGAACATCTAAAAAAATCAACTTTTAAGAACGCTTTGCCATTGCATTTATAAAAGCTCTGATTTTGAAAAAATAAGCTAATGACTACAGTGAATAAAACTTAGAAAAATGTCATTTTGAGTACGTGATTATATGAAATGAAATAAACAAGAAATATGATATTTTTTAAAACAATAAAAGTGAGACAAAGTTTTTTGAATTGTTTGCAGTACTAAAGTGACTCATTCGATGAAACAATTAAAATGAATAAAAGTATAATTTAACTTGCACGAGCACGTGGTGCTTGGCCGTTCGTGAAATGATGTTCCGACATGATACATTGAAATATAAATAGCAGATATCATTTAAATCTTCATTTTTTTATCATTATTATTATTATTATTATTGAATTTGATGGCTGTTTCACTTGATTATTTTTGTGAATGAACATGTTAAATGTATCCTACTACTTAAATGAATCTCATCTCCAACTTTCTTTTTCTTAGTCGCTTCCCCTTCTTAAGTTCTTTAATTCTTAAGTATCAATCCAATCATTAATTGTATTCGTATTTAGTTGTTTAATGAGTTATCTAGTTGTTTTGATTTGCTTCAAATCCAACTTTGCTATTAAAGATAACTTCATATAGAAAACTCAGAGTAACTGCAATTGTAACTGATTGTGAAAACTTCCCCCGATTATTTTTATTTATTCATTAATTTTAATCCACATTGTCAAATCAGTAAATAGTCAAAATGAGTGCTCCAATGGATGTTAGTGAAGGCTATTTTTGTTCTATTTTTTTGAAATTAATTCTTATAAAGTATTTTAATTATGAGATAAATTTTCCTTGTGTAGAAAGAATTATGCAAATTCAGATATTTTGTTTCGATAAAAATTATTTTTATTTGTACTTGTATTTGGAAGACTATTACATCCATTTTTTTACATTAAATTTACATATTAAAATTGAAAGTAATCATTTATTTTAAATAAATTTTACTTTCCAAAGTAATGAAAAGTATTAAGGCTTTATGGAGTGACAGTTTGCCAAATTTTGCCACAGTTCCCAAAAAATAATTTATTATAGTTTATTCAGTTGCTGTCTTTAGTAGACGTTTCTAATGTTTAACTAAATAATAAACAAAATTCTTCATTCCTCTGATAATGCCAAATAAGTTTGATTTCAATTATTTAAATGTGTGATATTGGGTTTAAAATTCATTTTGAAATGTTCAACTGTTGGATCTTAATAGGCTTTAAAGGCTTAGAAAGTACTTATAGTATCATTCTAACACAATAAATTGAATTTGTTTCCTTGCATTTTTTTATTCGTTATCTTTTTTTATTACACGTTACTGTATGTGAAGAAGCTTATTACATGTAAACCCTTCATGAATTAAAAACATGATACAATTATTATGCTTTTAATTGATGAAATATTAAATAAAATGTGAAAAACATGATATTACTTTTTTTAATTGACATTTTAACTTCATGAAGAGAGCTATAAACAATTGTATGCTTATATATAAATAAATTTGTTTATAGATTGAATTTAGAAACTTTTTACTTTATTCAAATAATTATTCACATGTGTAGATATCTAAAATTTTGCTTTCCTTTATCTCATATCTATAACATTTAGTACTTTCTGATATTTATACTTGAATAAAAAGAAAAGGAATTAATACATTTTTATGCCTTCTGCTTGATATGTGGCATTTGATAGAGCCTTTATTTATCTTCTTTACTAAATTTATTTATATTTTTAAACAAAATGTTAATATATTAACAAGCGGCAGCTCCTATTCAATTATTTTGTATTCAACGTAGATTTAACTCTTTTTAATTTGTTTCTTTATTCATCTTCTAAGCTGTTTTTACCATATTATGTAATTGTATTATATAAGTCCTAATTCCTGTGGAAAATATGATAATATTTTGAACAATTTATTAATTTTCCCAAATTATATTTCTGTTGTCATCTTAATATGTCCTTATGCAAAAAATTTGTTACAATCCATCATGTTATATCAAATACTTTATTTTTGTCATCTTGTCTCTTTTTTCATTTTCCATTATTTATTTAATATAATGCATTGTTATTTTGTTTTATAAGCAATATTGAAATAAAAAGCTATCAGGATGAATTTTTTTAATTAGACATTTTTATGAATGATATTTTTATGTTGTGAATCCTGGCTTCATATATATGCATTATTTAATAACTCGATAATATTTTTCAAAAATTGTATAGTGTAATTAATATGTAAGTTATTTAAAAACTAATAATTTTATTTGATATATGTACATTCATACTATTTTAATATGTTTCTATAGTTATAATGTTATATTATTAAAGAAGTTCATGTGATCAACAAGATTCTCTTGACTCCTTTTTAAAATCAGATTACAAATAAAAATGAAGAATAAAAACTTATAATTTGTAAACTTTTGTAGAATTTTCTGCAATATCATGAACAATTGATTTTTTATAAATACAAGAAGTATTGCATGAATGATATTTGTATTTTCTAGAAAGAAGAAAAAGCCTTGGATATGGTTGTTGATGCACTTATCAACCGTTGTCAAGATTTAAAAAATATTATTTCATCATTCATTATGAAGCTAGAAAATGAAAATTTAAGTTGGTAAGATGTTACTTCTTTGCAAGTTTGATATATTATATATATATATATATTTTACTTTACCATAGATGAATATGGTTTATTAAATAAAAAATATTAATACATTAATGTTTTTTAAATATTTTTTTTAATAAAAGGAAATATAACTTTCTACTGAAAGTGTAAATTAATTATTTGACAAGAATTGAATATATTGAGAGAATCAATCTGAAGCAGAAACATTGTGATATGTATAGAAGTATTAATATAAGATTTTTCAAATCACTTACTAATAAGAATTTTCTATAGTTTTGCTTTTAATACATTAGTATAAGGGGAAATTTTTTTTTACTTTACATATTTACCTTTTTTTTACATATTTAAAAATGGATTTCAACAGCATAACAGTAAATTGTGATTTTTAATAACAGTTCATCATTTACCATAAATATATTTTATATTATTCATGAAATCAAATCAAAAGTGTCATTGAAAATAATTAAAATTAAAATTCATAGTTTAAAAAATAAAATTAATTATTTAGAAAAATAAATATATACATATTATAAAAATTCAATAAATTACAAATTTATATTACTGAACTAAATTATTTATATTTAGTGAAATAATATAAGTGATATCTCTTGTCAAAAAACTTATGGCATTTCAAAGTTATAAAATCTAAATAGAAATTTAAACTATACTTTTACTATTAAGAGATGACTGTACATTTAATACAGTATAATGTTATTTAATTTTTCGTTCATTCTGTAAATAAAATCGTAATCTATGTAGAATATCTTTTTATGGTTTAATATTTATTTCTGTAAATTTCCATGAAAATGACTTTCTCATTCTTTGTCTTTTGATTCTTTTAATATTTTATTGTAACCTGAAATTCTTTATTATGCTAATTTTTTCAGTTTTTGGAATGAAAAAATTCTTTTTTTAATTTAAAAAGTCCTTTTATGTATTATATATATATAAAATTCTTTTAGACACAAGTCTTTTAAAATGTATTTATCATAGCACTTAAAGCATTTTCTTCTCATAGGCCTCATGTATTAGACAACTTTGCTTTAATATCAGGACAAGTAAACACAGTGTTAAAAATTTTAAGAAATGAAAAGACTCCTCCTTTGAGAAATCGAGTACTTTTACCGTTGTTGCTCAATCCAGATAGAGACGAAGAATTAGTGGTGAGTATAGCATTTGTTTAAAATGGTTTTATATTATTGAATCATTAACTTACTTTTTATTTATTATTTTAAATGTTATGCATCATTAAAAAAATTTCAAATATAACAAGCTTTGATGATTATACATTTTTTTGTTAGTATGCCTTGGATATACAAGTATTTTTCAAACTTTTAAAAATTTATTTTGTATATCAGATTATTTAATTAATGTGCAATGTATTGTTATATAATAGGAATAAAATGGGATGTATGTGCTCTAAGCCTTCTAGTTTATCAACAGTTTTATTTTAATTCATTGTCAAAAGAAAATGTAGAATTAATTTGTCAAAAAAGTTTTGTAGATTTTCCCTGATCTTACAATATATAAGGGTGGGAGTCTAAATAAATCTTCGAAAAAAAATTAGACTCTTCAGATAGCAGGGTTTTAGTGGCGTGATGTCTAGGGTTTTTTTAATATTTACAGGTTAGTTTCTAAACCAAAATTAAAATAATACAAAAGAAGGATGAAGAGACTTCTTTAGAAAAATAAAAGAATTTATTTAGAGTTAAAAGGGGGTATTTACAGGGAAACATTAAAAAGAATTAAAACATGGAGATATTTAATAATCAGAAAGTAGATTATTTCCTCTAGGAGGACGTTAGAGATAAGGAAACATTATGACTGAAAACATATTACCGCGCATCCGCTGAGCTTTGCGGGAACCGCTGACGCGTGAAGAGAGACGCCCTCTCTCGACAAAAGTTAGTGAGCCTCTGGTTCAAAGTTAATTGGTACAGACTTTCGAAAGACCGATAGGTGGCGTTGTTCTGGAATGCCGAACTAATTAAAAATAATGGTCCTCTGGGAAATAATCTAACCTTTACAACTCTTGCTTTGGATTTCATATATCATCGGGTGTTGACAAAACAAGATGAAGGCAGATGTTGGTTAATTAAAATGGTTCTGTGGAATATCCTACATATATATATATATATAAGAACTGTGCTAAGGTGAACATAATTTTCTGCTATAGCCATTAATTAATATGTGAGTATCAGATTTGGGTATTGTTAATTGATCATGGTCCATTCAGATGGCATAATCTAATTTATATAAATAATAATATTTTTGAGTGTAATTTAAATCTTGTGACTTAATGATTTACGAAAGACAGATGCCGACTAACCCAAATAAAATTACTTTTAATATATAATAAGCTACATTCACAGACAGTTAGGACCAACACAATTAACGCGTAAAACAATTTACACAAATACTGATGATGCTACATATCCAATTTCTAGGGGTTGGCTTCTTGTTCCAATCGAAAGCCACTAAAAGTTTATCCTTCTGTTACAATATTAATTAATTTCCTAATGTTTTTGTTACATTAGATCATATTAATTTCATTTTAACCACTTAACTGTTTTAGTTTCTTTACTATCTAATAAGATGACATCTTCTACAAATCAAGAATCCATTGAATTCTTGATTTATCAATGTATTCGAAGTAATTTTAATATTGAATTATAATCATTATAAATGTTTCCTTTTCAGCTTACAACTATCAAAATTCGATAAATCAATGCACGAATGGCACTCGGGCAAAACAGTTAAGTGGTTAAAATGTTATCTTGGTTCCTGATCAATTTCCCCCTTTTTGTTTAATTATTTTTAATATGCTTAGCAAACTACATTGATTCTCATGCTGGGAGCAAAGGAAAATCCTTTGCATCTATGTATCTTTTAAAAAGATATTTAAGATTCACTTTCCTAACATATGGCAAAAAATCTCTATCAGAATTTTATAGTAAAATCACTGAAGGGACATGTTTTGTGTGTTAGGATGTAGGCTAATTCATTCATCAACTATTGCTTCTTTTTTTTTTTTTGTACTTAATATGCTTTTTAAGTAAAGTAAATCAAATTTAGTTCAAAAGTTTTTGCTTTTCCACTTTGCACCTTTAAATTATTTTTTCATATATATAATGGTGGATGCATTATTAAAAAAACACAATTCAATGTTTTGCAAAATACATGCATTAATCTCAAATTTAGAAAATATGATATATGCACTGTCTGTTATTCAATTGTGATGCATACAAATTTGTTTTATTTACAACAGAAAATGACTGAGAATCGAGTGCAAGCTTTCAACCATGAAATTGTTCCTGATTATTTGAGAACCAAACCAGATCCAGAAATAGAAGCTAGAGAACAACAGTTTGCTTTAAAAAGCCATAGTATGCCAATGGATATGGCTCAAGTAAGATTTTAAAAAAGTAGTATTATAATTTGAAAATTCTTTTATATTGTGTATTATAATTTATTTTACCTCTTATTTCATCTAGAAACAAATAACAGCTATAACTAAAATTGTAAATAATATACTGGATACAGTCAAAGCCAACAGAGATGCTTGGGAAAATGATTCAGGTATGTTGAGGACAAAATAATTTTTTTAAAAAAATGCTTATTTGTTAGAACAAATTTTACTTTGTTTTGCTGATATTAGAAATTTTTTTTTCACTACTTAAAATATAAAATCTAAGAGAAGAAAATACTGCATAATTATATTTCATAAGGAAAATTTCCTTTTAAAGAATATTTCCAATATTGATTTTTTTTTCCAATACTCCTTTAATTGTAAATGAGTAACTTTCAAAATTAAATTTCTTTTTCTAAGATTCATTGCCAATAAAATCTTAACCCTTTGCAGTCCAAGTGTGACTCAACATTCAAGACTGTGCATCATTTTGATGTTTTATTCATTTTTCAAATTTAATTGTTAAAAACACCTACATAATGGTTAAGAGATGTAACTTAATTTTTCAAAGAAATTCGACTTAAAAGAATTATATATATTTATTTTTCATAGCAATAAACAAATCTTTGTAGTGGGTGAATAATTTTGCATCTAATTATTTTTCAGACTGCAAAGGGTTAAAAACCTGTCTGATAAATTAGAGTTATGAAAGGATTAAATCCTATTTGTTACCCTGTGATTCTTATATTGGAATTATGTATTATAATTATTTAAATTTTAAAGAAAGTTTGTAGCATCTTTAATATGTTATATTTGAATGTTTAGTATGATGATTAATGTTTTATTTGGAAAAGCATATAGTTCTTAACTGTAACCTTTCCCCTCAATGAAATCTCACCCATACTCTATGTTTGAACATTTAACTTATTTTATTTTAAATTTTAAATAGCTTTGACACTTTTTATGGAATATCAGTGTCAGGTGTGTCCATAGTATGCCAACAAATAATAATAATAATGACAAAATAATAATAATAATGAGGCCTGCATATAATTGTTTTATACTTGAATTTTTTCAATGAAGAATAACTTTTAAGAGAAATTAATTACTTAGTTTTACTTGCATTTTTTTATATAAAAAATCTGTTTTAGACTACCATTTATACAGAATATTTATTCTTTGGAGACTATTAGTTTTATTTTTTATGTAGGTCAGAGAGCCAGTGCTACTCAGACATCATCTTTAGCTGATACTAGTGCTTTAATATGTGCAATAACTGTTGGAAAAGGCTTGAAACCAACAACTGGGTCTCCAAAAGGGCAGCCTACTAATCCACAACCACCTCCCCAACAGCCCACTCGACCAGGTACAAATTTTAATTCATTTATGTCAAATTTACCTAACTGAATTTCAGTATCGTAATTTGTTTCATATTTTTGTTAATATGTTTTCTAATACTCAGACATAATAAAATACCAAATATGTTCTGTTATTATTCAAACATAACACATAATACTTTATATATATATATATATTTTCATTTTATTGTTCTATCTGTCACTATTTACATTTGATATGATTCCTTATTTTATTTGTTTACTTTTTATTCCTGTGCTATGTCTGATTATTAGAATGAAACATTTGCAAGGGTATATAATTTGTTTATTTAAATCCATGTTCTTCTAATTAATGAAATATCAATATTAAATGACCTATTATACAAAAAAAGTTTTGTATTGTTCACCATTTTTATATTAACTCTAAGCTAGGTTTTAACTGCCATCAAAAATCAAAAGAATTTTTTTAAAAAATTGAAATTGTATAAAGCTTTGATTATTTGGCCCTTTTAAAAGTTTAGCTCAATTAATCAACTCAATTTTTTTAAAAAATCCTGATAACAAAATATTTTAGAACTTTTCTTATTAGTAGCAGAATCACCAATTATATATATATATATATATATTAATTATAACTGCCCCTTTTATCTATCACTACAATGTATGATTTCATGCATTTATAAGAAAATTTAATTATTTGAAAATAGTTAATAATTTTGGTTATCAGCTTCTAATCGTGTAATTATTCTTGTATCTAAATAATTTTTTTTTTTATTTAACATTGTTTACAACACAGCATATTTCTTTAACTCATTTCTGTATAGTGTTACATTTTATTGGATTCTTAAATATGTGATGTTTTTTTTAAATATTTGAGAAATAATTCGATTTCTAAAACAGAAATCTTAGTTCTCTAAGCAAATCTTAGCTACTTAGGAAATATCTTTTATAAAAATATTTGCAGACCCATTTGTTATCTTATTACTTTTATGTAAAACATAGCAGCTGCATGACCAAATAGAAGAAACCTCTGAAATTGTATATCTTTGATTTATGACACAAGAATAAAAAAGATTGAAGGGGAAAAGTTTTATGGGGATTTCTTTGCCAAATTTAATAGAATGTTACAAGTATTAAGGATTTTTATCCTCTCACTGGGAAAATGAGGAGACTTGGATCAGGAAATAAGAGACAATTTTAGAATAAAGTGAAAATTAAGCAATTGGACAGAGGTTTGGAAGAAACTATATTTATAAACATCTGCCCCTAATATTTTTTGTTTTCTTTTGTTTTCTAGCATCTGGTGGAAAAGTACCAAGTGGTATCAAAACAAATATTAAATCTGCTGGAAGTATGCATCCATATGCAAGATAAGATTTTAAATTTCTGAATTATCTGTCATTTTTTAAGACAATTCTGGTATGTATAGTATCTTTGTCCTGCATTTTTATACAACCTTTTTTTTGTATATAAGTCACTGTAAATATTTTGAGATATCTTTGTCAATAAAGTGGAATTGGTTTATTTGTTAGAGTACATTTAATTATACCAAAAAATGTGATAGGAATTAATCTTCTTACACAAGTGAAATCAAGATTTTATACATGAATTCTGAAATAGTACAACCGTACTACCATTTGTATATGATGTAATAACTTATACAAATAACTTATTATTAAAAAACATTTTTTTTTGTACATAAAAATAGGAAATTTTTCAAAACAGTAGTATTGGCTGGCAGAACAAATATATTTTACCATTCAATGTTTTAAATATATGCACTTGTTCTTAATCAATGCTTCTGAATGTGTAAATTTTTGTTTACTGTCCTAAAAACCTTAATATATCACTATGAGCTAATGGTTTAAATTTGTCTTATTTAAAAAAAAGTGAACTTTCAAAACAAAGAAATAAATATAAACCAACTTTTAATGAATTGAAAAAGCAAAGTTGATGTATATATTCCAAAGTTATGATAATTTCTGTTACAAACCAATTAAAAAATATATGTAATGCAAGAAGTTGGCTAACAATTATTAAGTTTCTCTGATGGTAAGACTTACTGTATAAGTATTAGCAAGATGTAAAGATGAATGATAATTGCGAGCAAATACTCATTGAAAGGTTGTTTCCGAAAGAGGCTGATTATTTTGTGACCTTATAGAAAATTTTTGAGCCATTGAACTACATCAGTAATCAGTGCACTTATGCTAGATAAATTATGATTGCCATATTTATAATATTTTTAGTAGTTTTAATGTAATATTAAAAACATTGTATAAATAGAAATATTTGTTTAATTTTTTCAATGAACTCTGTTAATTGGAAATATTTGATAACTTTAATTTAGTGTGAGCAGTTTTCAAAAAATATGAGGAACAAATACTGGTTTCATTTTCTTTTATTTCGACCACTGAACTGAGATAATGTTACTGGAAGAACAATTCTGCAATATTTCTGGACTGAGCAGTCATAAATTACAATTTCCTTTAAGATAAAAAAGAAATATGCACACATCAGGCAAATGGTCCTAGTTTGATACATTCCTCAGACACATTCATATTGGACAATACAAAACGTCTCTTACAACGAGACAATAAAAATCAAGGCAAGACCTTGCATTAAGAAAAAATAAACTGATTTGTGCATAAGATTAACTGGCACTTTCTCTCCTTTACACACACACACACAACTGGAGGTAACATATTTCAATAATAGTTGCACCAAATATGAACACACAGCAACAATACATTAAAAGTCACAATTTCAAAATGAAAATTCTCCTGTTTTCTTTACTCCAAGAGAATTTTTTCCCTGCACTAAAATTACAATTTACTGATACACAGTCCTCTTCTTAGATATTGTAACATTTAAAAAAATGAGATCAATAATTCTAATTTAAATAATTGACTCACATTACCATATTTTTAAACCAACCACTAGAAAAGTTAGCAAGAGAATTTTCGGGGAATGAATCATTAACTATACTTTTTAACTGTTTAAATGCCAAATAAATTTTTTTTAGTCGTTAAAATATGAATAGAAATATTTTTCTTTACATTTGTAACCACCACGCCACCACCACAAAATACATTTCAGGAGCAGAATGGTGAACAAATATACATATAATAAACATTAAGTCCATAAAACTAAATTTAAAAAAAATGATCTGACTTTTAGAATTTATAAAATGCAACAAAATTTGGAGCCATTTTATGACAATTATTTTCATCATCTCTTGCATTCCAAGTATTTAACACCATAAAAACTAAAAATAACCAGTTTCAAAATACTTAATGTAACTGGATACAATTACAGTTTTGTCTTTACATGCACAAGGGACATTCATTTTTAAACAGATATAAATGATTTGAGAGATTTCCTACTGCAATAAAGTCGTGAGTAATTTGCAGTATACGTCAGAAATACACATATACAGTTCATGTTTTGCATACAATTTATTTACGTGAATAACTAGAATTTAGTAAGATTCCATACACAGAAAATTACGTTCTTCAAACTTAAAAGTTACGAATACGACATTAAACACTGAATTCAATGCTTCCTGAATTTAGTTTAGTTCTGAGCATTCCATTTTAAAAATATGTACAGACACACAGCACATACAATTAACTTTGGTAACACAAGATTGAAATTAATAGATTACATACACAAAATATAAATTTAGAAGTTCATATGATTAAACAAGCATTATAACCATATCTTGCATTGTTTAAAACAGAATAAATAATAAAAGTATTACACAGGATAAAATTTATTCACGAGTTTTAAATATGTTTTAGAGCTAAGACAAGATAAAACTTCTGAGGTTGTTTTCAAACTAATGATAATGATGTGCCTTAAAGCTTTTTTTTTTTTTCACTCTTTTTTAAAAATGAAAACTCAAAAGAAGAGTGCCAATACGTCTTCAGTCCCTATGACAGTTCATTAATACTGCAGGAAATTGGAAATTTTCTATGAATGTTTGAATGCAGTGACCAAATCAATTTGACCCGGCATAACTATATTCCCTGGGGTGGCATAATCTCCAATCATCAAGCTGTTACTGACTGGAAAATGAGTAGTGTTTCCTAACACAACATGTTGTTGTTGCTGTAAGGGAAAAAAAAAAGTATGAATTATAACATACACTGTCAGTCCTAACATTTAATTTTACAGGAAAAGAAGATATGGAATGTATTTAAAAATGACAACTTGGTTATTAGAAATGCAATTACAATAAATAAAGATCTTAAATTAGTTTGGCTGGTATTTTTAATACACTCAAGCAAGTTTCTTAAAATCAGTAAAACTTATTAAAATTCCATTAAAAAATACCTTTCAGAAAAAAAACACATTAAAATCTCGCAACTATTTTAAACAAATAAAATCATTAAAGTGCATTTCCCACAAATAAATGTAAAAATAGATTATTTAATAGAAATATACCAACAACAATTCCAGATTTTCTAGATTGTCTTAGTACAAAGTGTTTATGCTATAAATGATTCAAAGATCTTTTCCCAAAGTAGTTAATATATAACTGATTAAAGTCTACATGACTAGTCTCTTACTTAGAAAATTGTAAATGACAAACCTATGAGATAAAAGAATTGATGCAAACTTTTATATAAAAGTATGCAAGCAAAATTAAGAGGAAGATGGCCTTATCCTGCAAACTCACAATATTTGAGCTGTTAATATGTAATCAATCAAAGTAATTTCAATAAAAAAAAAGATTAAAATGAAATCTGCTATGCATATTTCAATGTATCATGTCAAAACATAATTTCATGAATGGCCATTTTTCTTCTTGAAAGAAGTAAGATAATGGGATTTTTTGAAACAAAGGCTGTTGTCTCCTGTTTCCATATCGAAAGAGAAAAATTTTTTGTCATTAAACACAAAAACAAATAGAAATTTCAGTCAGTTGTCAGTTAATGAAGACAGTTTAATCAGTTAATTAAAAGTTTCAATGAGTCCGCTTATGCAGTTTAGAACATTCTGGAAGTTACAGTGGAAAGAAGAGGTACAATAATCCAGAGCATTCCCGCAACTCAAATTGCAATAAAGTAAGGAGACTCAAAAAAATGTCTCAGCAGAATATGGTCAGTATTTTTATTCATTTTAATTGTCTCATTGAATGAGTCATTTTAGTATAGCAAACAATCCAAAAAAACTTATTTTTTTATATAATAAAGGGGAGACTATCACATTTCCTATTTATTTCATTTCAAATTATCACACGCTCAAAATAACATTTTTCTCGGTTTTATTTACTGTACTCATTAACTTTTTTTTAACCAGAGCTTTTGTAAATGTTATATTAATATGTTAATAAAAGCTGATTTTTTGAGATGCTTGTGCAGATAATAAAATTGTAATTTTTAGACTATGGGTTTTTGTTGAAGCCACAAAACCTCATTTCTAAAACAATATTATATTCTGACATGATAAAAACAAGAATACAATAATTGAAAGAAATGGCAAAAAGGGGGGAAGATTATATCACTTTTATATTAACGTTTAATGTCATTCAACCAAAATAATAATATTATTTACATTTCCTCTGTTGGCTATAAATTGTGTAGGAAATTTACAGGTCATTTTGTTTTCTAAAATAACAATCAGAATGAAGTGCAATATTAAATTTTTAATAGAACGAGTCTTTTTTTTTTAGAACATTAATAATATGTCATGCATAATCTCATCTAAAACCCCCCATATCTATCAACAATGATGAGAATATTAAAATTAAATGGCCCAATAATTTATGATTCAGGTCATCTGCTGTTACTGCAACAATTTATAGCAGAATTTCCATAAAAAACCAAAAGGAAAATTTTGATATCAATGCTACAACTTGTTGAGAATATAAAGCACTGAAAATAACTAATTGGTCAAGGACTTAACTCTGTATATCTGGTGTTACATCTTCATTTTAAAACCAGCAATAGTATATTTAAAGATGAGCATTTTTAAGCAACTTCATAAAACAATACATATATTGAATTCAACAATAAATTTATGAAATAAAGCCTAAAACTCAAAACATAATTCAAGTTGTTGATTTGAAAGAGAGCTTACAGTAAATTTTAATAAAAGAAGAAACATTTTTTCATAAAAAACATGCAAATTTAAACTAACACCTGTTACAATTCACTTTAAAATTATCTTACAATTAGACAAAAATGTAAATGCTACAACTCACAACAGGTTCAAGAGTTAAATACATAAAAAAAATAATTAATACCTGGGTGAATAATGATGGTGAAATTCCACCTCCAATGGAACTTGTTGGAACACTTGCTTGAATTCTAGATGTAGTTCGGCTATTTCCTGTATTTTGTATATTACCTGTTATGTTGAAGGAAAATCATTATTTATCAAGCATAAATAGGATATTACTAGCATTAAAAATGCATTTTCTATGTTAAAAACTTAAAAGGAATTCTTTAAAAACTTAAAATTTGGATTTATGGAACAAGTTTTTTTTTATAAAGCAGTATTAATGAAAATCAAATTTATAGTAAAAAAACTTGACTATGTATAATGAGCTTCTTTCAAACAAGTAAATTGCCTTTATATAAATGATTCAACACACACATTAAATTTACAAACAATATTTTATGCTTCCAAAAATTACATTAGGGTAATATATTAAATATATTCATATTTTACTTCAAAATATTGAACAAATATTACACATTATATAACTAAGGAAAAAAATATATATTTCTACAGTAAATAATTCTTTTTCAATTGAAACAAATGCAAAAAAATTAAATAGAATATTAAGATACAAAAAATATTTATTGAAACAAATTTTTGAATTCCCAGTAGTGTATACATGCTTTACAAACCTAAATTGTACACTTGTAATTCATAATTTCTTTTATTTCTAAAATTATGGAGAAAAAAATTTTTAAAGCGAAAAGTAAAAATTTCTTTTAAAAGAACTAAAAATTTCAATTTTAAAATAAGAATTCTTTAAACGAATAATTAAGAATAAAAAGTTCAACTGCTGAATTTGGTTACTGACATGTAGAAATTTTAAATTGTAAACAAATAAGAAATATGAAACCCTGTATTAGCATATTTTCTTACAAATTAAGATTTGATTTAATATAAATACACAAAATTCAAACACTCAAATAGTTCCCCATTCTAGTTTCAACAAAAAACAGTACATTCAAAAGGACCAAAAGTTAAACTTAAATCTCTTTTAATTCTCACAACAAATATAGCTACAAAAAGAAATGTGCTTTATTAAAATTGTATTAATAACTAGTTCCTTGAACGAACAGCTATTTTCTCAAAATTAATTTCTGTTAAAGGTGTCAGTTAATGTTGCAAACCATTTTAAAAATCACTATTTACAAAAACTTATATCAATATGTTAACTACGCTAATAAAATTTTAGAGTATTATCTAATATTCTGCCATCTCATCCAAAATTTGAGCTTCAGAATTAGCTGAAGTTCCATTCTAAATTTAGCTATTTATAACAAATTTTCAGGTTTTATAAAATTTAGAAAATTAACTAACATGGCAACTAAGCCATATCACCCTTAATGAGAATGGAAGAAAATTCAGAATGAATTATTTGCAGCAACAATGAAAATAAATTCATGAATTAGTTCCATGCAAACAATGAAATAAAATACTGTAAAATAAAAGAAATGTTTTATTGAAAAAAATTAAAAATAAATAAAAAAGAAAGGCATACAAAAGAATTTATTATTGAAAAGATTTATATCATTTTCAGCTAATTAACATTTTTTTGAACTCTTCTATCTCCAAAATTTACTGTGAAGAAGGGAAAGAACCCTCAAAATTTAACTTAATTCTCTGTCAACTCTAGGGCAAAATGTTCTATGGAGCTCTAACACAGAAAAAAAAATGTCTTCATTACAAGCAACAACAACAAAAAAAAGCAAGTAGTTATGACTTACCCAATGGCAAAACTGAATTATTAGCTTGATGAGAAGTTATTGGACTATGAGATAAATGATGTTGAACAGGATGAGAATCCATCACGGAGTCACCATTCATCACTCCCATACCATTCATGACTATATTTGCATTAGTAGCTACAAAGAAAAAAAATTGCATATCAAAATAAGGAGATAATCAATCAAAACTAATAAGACCTTCTATTAAACCTTCTTTAACAGTGGATGAGCCATTAACACTCTCATCCCAAGAAAGGGATGGTGACAACTTGTCCCCCACCCAAGCTTTTTAAAATATTTTTGCAGTGCATCCAACATATATCTATAGTTGGGAATGAATCAAAATTTTCCTTCCATTTTTTTATTGACAGAATCTACTGGATACTAACTTTCGAATCCATCTAATTCAATGCAGTCACACAGCAGCAAATATCTGGTTTGATATGCTAAAGAAAGCTGAATATAATTAGCATATCATTGAAGATGCATGTTTTTTTATTATTATTATTATTTATCGGTGCATAGATGCAAGATTATTATGTTAAAGTTGCAGATTGAGATGATGGTGTTGTTGTGTGTATAAAAGAAGATGTGTGTCTTTGATAAGTATGTCTTTCTTTTTCATTTCATTTTTTGTTGTTGTTGTTCTGTTACCAGATGTTAACCACATTTAAATAAGTATTCAAGTTATCCTGTAATCATTATTGTGTGGATCTTTTTTTTTATAGATAGATGCAATTTATTAACATATTATATTTTATTTTAAGATACATCTAATAAGCATATATATCTTATGGCAGAGGGTGGGACAAAGATGCCCTTTGCAGCAATGCAAGTGTTAAACAATTATTTTCATATTCCTTTATCCTTCTATATCAGTATGTTTCATATTTTCTTCTTGTTTTTATGGGAGCAGTAGTTTGAAGACTTTTAGTAGTTTGATAAATTTACAAAAAATGGATGCAATTGAAGTTCTGTATTCAATTGCCTATTGTTAAAGGCTAAACCCACAGATAAGTGCTGTTCTCAATGTTTTCAATCTTCATTTTTTTAATCTGTATCCATTGCAATTGATTATTAGATGATTTTAAAGTTATTAACACTGTAACAATAATTCTTGTCTAAAATTAGTACAATTAATAGAAGGTTTTTTTTTTATAAAAAAAAATTATGATAGCCTCAAAAAAATAATCATAGTAATAAGAATGACTAGTTAGGAATTCAGGAAATGATTTTACCCCACTACAGAAATTAAATTTATAAATAAATATTTTTTACATTTGTTAATTCAACTAAGCAAGTAATGAAATTTTATTCTCTGCCCAGTATCATACAGTTCAAACTTCAAAGAGTATATTTTCTTATGCCCATTAAAGAGGTCAATTATAAAAATTAAGACAAAATATCATGTGATCAGATAAAGGCTAAACAGAGACATATAATAACTGTATCTAATAAACCAACCTGACTGAGCATCCAAGGTTTGCCAATAGCTTTCACTAGGTGATGTGTCATTGCACCCTGGGGGTGGTTGTGCAGGCTGCCCAGAATAACGGAAAAATGGATTTTTAAGATCTAAAGTATTGTACGCCCTCACGTTACCACCTTCAATGGCTAATTCGATGTCAACATCATAACTTTGTCTGAAAGAATAAAGAATTCTTTATTTAACTTTTAAGAATTTAATAAAATACTTTTAAACAATCAATAAATCCAACACAATACATTCTATTAAGTTTTGCATAATATACGATAAAAAAACCATTTAAAACTTAAAATACATTAAGAACGTTATAATCATTAAAAAAAATATGACTGTCCAATCAGAATGGGTAAGATTATTTCAGCCATTCAACACTCAACTGCCCCCCTCTTTGTAATAAAAAAGAGTGAAATTTATGGTTTTCATTAGTATACCAGTTTACGCATGTAATTTAGTTGCAGAATATTTGATTTTCAATTTAAATGTGAATAGCTATTAAATTTTAAGAATTAGTAATGATTTTTATAAAGTAATTTTAAATGAAGTTATCATTTTGCCCAGAGCCATCAATTATAATTTTAAAAGAAAGAAGAAAAAAATTCAAAGGTATATATTTAATATTTTAAATTTAAATACATTTTCCAGTTTATTTAAAATGCTGGTTTTATTTATAACATTTAAATTTTGCTGATGTGCAATGTGATGTCAGTGGTACAAAAGCATAACAAAGACATCTATCTGGAAGAAATTGCTTCATAGCTGTGACCATTTGAATGGAATTATTCAGTTCTACAATAAATGTAGAATAGATTTAAAAAAAAAAAAAAAAAAACTTCATCTCCTTAACAACAGTTATACAATTTCTCCCACACTGATGACAAATATGCAAATTCTTACAAATCTGTAATTATGCTTCCCAGTAAAGCAACTTATATGGTAGGTTTAGTGGAAAAAAGAAATTGCTCAGAATCAAGAATTTTACTATTTGAATTAGGAGAGAAATTACACTATCCATCTAGAAGCTTTTTTTGTCGTGTCACAAATACTATAAAAAGGCATGATACAGATATGAAGTTGATGAGTTAAGCTCAAGCAAATAATTAAGTAAATTTGTTCAATGCACTGTTGATTATCTTTCGAGTTTTATGTTTAATAATGAGTTGCTACTTTCATACTATTGTTTACAGCAAATATCAATTTGTGTACACAACAAATATGCTTTACTACTAACATATTACATAAAATTAAGTGTTATTTCTTTATAAATATGTTGGTATTTTAACTGTACACACAGAGTGGATTCTGAATACTTTCTATAATAATATGGCTGACATACCTTACAAAATTCAATAATACGACAAATAAGTTTTATTGATGACATATGGGTCAAGAAAAGCACAGCAAAATACAATGTGGCTTATAATAACATTCTTGGCAAAACAAATAAATTATAAAAAATGTAAAAAAGCATAAAAGCTTACAAGCTCATTTTGGATTAATACACAAGTCAACTAACTGCTTATGGATGCAACGAATATGTAATATAGTATTATCAGAACTTTACCCTTTTCAAATTAAATAAATATCACTGTTAATAGCAGAAAAGTAACAACATAGGAGAAAATGCCCAGGTGGAGAGGAGGATAAAATATTTTATAATTATATATTACTAACATAATAATAAGCATTATAAATAGGTGTGCCCAACTAAACAATTTGTTATACATCTATATTATTTGCTATAGACAAACAAAATGTCTATTAGAAATGCCATGTGCATTGCCAAAATTAAAACATAAATGCTGTGCTGTAAATTTAAGATGTAAATATTCATAACAAATTCAGATTGTTCCCCCCCCCCCCTGCAATGGGATTTTTTCTAACAAGTTCACAAAGATTCAAATCAAAAATTATCACTTAAATTCAGATTAGAACACATTAGGATTCACCAGTAGAAAAAATAAATATTAAATATAAAAGCAATAATCTATTTCATTCAACAAAGAAGAACTTCAGATCAGTGATGCTGCTATTTATTCACATTTGAAGCATGCAATTCTAATAAATCAGTTCATTTAAATACACACAACATAAAAAACTTTTTTAATTGCCCCATTACAAAACAATTTTGTAAATTGCATCTAATAATACAGCAGACCAAAAGGTTAGGAGTATCCCCTCCCCATTCAATATAACAGAAAACATTGAACTATTACATATACTAATTATTCTCAAGACTGACCTCAAATAAATATTCAAAATAAATTATTTGCTGATTTTATTCAGCCCTTACGATATTGCTTACCCAAATCAAAATACTGTCAAATTTATTCTCTTTAGCGGTGAACTATGGTGATACGAATACTATTATGGGTAAGATAAAAGACAAAAGGCATAGAATCGTGTAAACTTGATTTTTTAAGAGGTGTGTAAATAAAAAAAATCTGAAGAAGTTAAAGAATTTTCTGTAAATAATGAAAAAAATATTCAAACACGAAACAATATATTGCGATAATAGCCAAAACAATCAATTGGCTAAGATATTCACATGTATCTACAATGTGTTATAAAAAGTTCTGAAAGACATTAAAAGACATTAAATTTGAATACAAGTCCAGAATCTTACCTTTTATTAGAATTAAGGACCACTTTACCAGAGACCATTTGTCCCCTTTGTGCGAATAATGGATTTTCAAGTAAACATCTTACTTGATACCAATGTGTAAGAGGCTGAGTAGGTGCTGTAGATAACCAAACAGTCTGTCTATATAAAATATAAACAAAAAAAAATCAAGACGCTATAAGAAATAATTAATGTTATTATACAGAGATGAATGCGTAATTGTTTGAGACAGGCATTCAATCAATGACAAAAAATGTGAAACAAATGTGTTTTAGGGGAAATGTGAAAAAATGTGTTTTTTTGGGTGGTTAATTTTATGAGTATGAACTATGACATATCCATAAACTGATTTATGAATATGAAGGAACCCTTTGAAGAAAAGTGGAGAACCTGCATTCCATTTAATATTTTATTTATTTTTATTTTTTATTAGTCTGTTTTTACCACATTAACAAAAAAATTATTTTAATACTTCCTGTTTTAAGAACTCTTTCTTGATTTAGTTAATATTTTTCAATACATAGTTTTTAGTTTCCTATAAATCTCCACAAACTATATTTCAAAAAGATTACACGAATATGAAATAAATTATACATATATATATAACCTAAGGTTAATTACAGCATAGTAAAATATATTTCACAAGAAATAATAATTTTTTTAAATATGCAGGTACATTAGTAAAAAAAAAAAAGTAAAAGTTACACAGGAATATGTATCGAGAAAAATTACTAAAATAAAGATTCTCCCCTAACTTGAAATTTAATAGCTTATGCAAAACCATATTGTTTAGCTTTCACCTCTTGTTTGTGAACAAGATGTAGCAATTTTTCCAGTAATGTTCAATTACCTCTTTCAGTTTACCTTTTCCTATAAGATATGAAATACAATATTTCCCCCCACCAGTGTTTTCATTCAACTTAATGAAAACAATATTGATTAGGCATTAAACATTCAATTTCTGTGTACATTTATGCCTTGTTTAAAAGTGTTGAAAGCAATAAAAATTTAATACCTTAAATTTTGAAGAATGAATTAAAAGAAACGAATTTTGAAGAATGAATTAAAAGAAATGAATTTTGAAGAAAGAATTAAATTTGAAAAATTGAAAGCAATAAAATTTAAATTTTGCTAAATTCCGCTCGCCACAAGAGGGAAACAAAATATTAAAAAGACTTTATATGTTTCCTCTCAAATAGAACATGCTAAATAAAATGAGTAGTAGAGAAATTAAAAATACTACTTACATAGTACCAAAAAATGCAACGTCAAACCAGAAGGCTAAACCATGAATTTCCCCTGTTTGAAGAAGAGAAAATGATAGAGGAATTTCAATTTTATGCAAGTCTGTTTCTTGAGCTGTTTGGAAGTCTACAGTGTGGCGTAGGGACTTGGCCATACAAATATTGATATCAAAAGTATCCTGAAAAATACAAGACGATTAAAAACTTTAGAAAAATAGATATTTCCTGAATTTTTTTTAAAAAATAATATTAAATTATCAAAATAAAAATTAAACAAGAAGTGGTATTATTTGATTCTTTCAACATAATTAAACAATTTGACGAGAGTGTGATCGAATTAAAGAAAAACTAGCAAGGCTTTTCAAAAATGGACCACAACAATTGACTTTTGTAATTTCCGCACACTTGCACACTTTTTGCACAATAAAATAGCTTTCACACACACACACACAAAAGCTACTAGATGAATTCTGAAAATGCTACGATCTCATTAATGAATTATATTATCAATACATTTCATTACAGAATTGCTTCAGCAAAATCAAATTCATTTATTAGCCTAATCAAGTTTTAATTCTTAAATGTCAGAGCTTTTAAATTTATATTTTGATAAACATAGATTTTAGATCACTTCACCACAATATAAACTTGTATGAAGCATAAAAATATGTCTCCTTCCCTACACAATTCTAGTAATTGCTAGTTGGATGTGAAAATGATCTGCATGCAACAAACAGTCACTTCACTCAATTCAACAGAAAATAGTTCTACTTCCTCTTATTCACAATCAAATTTACACACAATTAACAAGGAGACCTTTTCTGAATTTTATCATCATTTACTAAATGGAGACCCGCCCCCACCCTTCAATATTAGAAAAGAATCCTGTTTTAGACAGATTCCATTTCCTGATATTTGAAATTTTTTTTAATGACCTTATTCAATTAGGTCTGTACTAATTTTTAAACATTATTTCCTCATCATTTTTTGAAAGATGAATCCCCTCTGCATTTATTTTATCATATACTTAAAAAATTATTCAGCATGAAACAAATAAATTAGATTCGGTATTTATATAACACACTCATCAACTCCTTTTAAATTTCATTGATTCAAAATGATTTTCATTTTTTTCCTTCTGAAAATATACAAAAACTCAAACTCAGGATTTTACCACTCCCTGGCATTCTGAAAACTTAGGTCAGAAATATAAATTATAATAATCTGCATATAAAATAACAATTTTTAAATTTCGATCTATAACACTGCAACCCAAATGCAAGAAATTCTAGAATCGCCACTTACCACAATAGGCTGTCTAAAATATTCTTTTACAGCAGCATCGCGCAAACTAGCTAAATCTACACCATGGAATGATTGTTGATACCTGAAAAAAATATTTAATATTTAAGTGCATCTAAATAAATCGAGAAAAAAAAACAATTTAGAACTTTTTTTAAAGAGAGGAAATAAATGACTTACCAAAAATTAGCTTTATTTAATTGTTCCATATACAAGGCAGCATCACTAAAAGGTGCTATGTGCAAGTCACCTCTTGAAGGGAACATTTTACCTATTGTAAATATAAAGAAGAAGAAAATTAACATTTATTTTTAAAAATAACATTGATTTTTAAAAGCCACAAGATGTTTTTACAATAAAGTTTTTAAATTTAAAAGAGCAAATTATGTATAGAATAATAGCAACAGATCTTTAATTAATACTGAAGTTTTAATATACGAGAAGATCAATACAAAATATGTAAATAAATTTACAAGTTTAAATCCCATTTTGAACAGAATCAAATGCAGCAATGGATCTTATTATTTTAAACAGCGAGTTGATAACAAGAAAGACAACTGACTCCTAAAACTGTCATTAGAATGAAAGAGAGAGAGAGAGAGAGAGAGAGAGAGAGAGAGAGAGAGAGAGAGAGGGGGGGGAAAGGGAGGACTCCAGTCTCATAAATACTTCACATTCAGCAGTCATCATGGTTTCTATTCATACATCTCTGGCAAAAGAGACAACTACCAAAACAAAATTTTTATGAAGAGATAGTTCTGTTAACTTTTTTACATCTTCAGAAAGGAAAGAAATCAACTTTATAATCTATACATTTAAAGACGATTATGATACTTTTAAATTGGAGCATTATATTTAAAATCTTAAATCAGACAGAAGCAAATATATTCAATGTGACACTAATCAATTTGTAAAAGATCTCTATAAGCTATTTTATTACTTATTAAGACCTTGAATTGCTTAATAAACTCAGAACACATGCACACACACACACACAGCAATTTTTAACCAAATTAAATCCTTGAATTACAATTCAATTTTCTTCGATATAAAAGGAAGGGTTGATATAAAAACTTGTGCTTTATTGGCATATAAATTTTCATAAACACACATACAGAAACTTTTTAGTAATTCCTGGCAAATACAGTTTCCAATTATTAGTTTGCTCAAGATGTTAATTTTAATTATTATTATTATGAGATCATTACAAGCTAGCATCTAAAAGCTGAAAAAAATGACTAGTGCAAATTTACTTTTATTTTTCAATGAAAAAAAAAAAGAAGCTCCATAATAAAATATCTTAACTTGTAAATTACTAATATAACATTTTTTAAAAAACTTTATTGAGCTAAATCATTCTATTTAATTAAAATAGCTGCAATTTTCACAATATTTTAATATATGGTCTTAAAAGATTCAATCAGGAAAGATAACTAAATACGATTCTGTTATAAATTTGAAATCAATGAAGTAACAAAACTAGAAAATGCTTGCTTAATTTCTTTTGTCAATTTGGATAGAAGGGGAGGGGCAATATTCAGACATAACTAAGAAAGGGGGATAAAAAAAATTTAAATTTTTCACATCATTCAAAAACATTTTTTTTTAACTTATGAACTTTTGAAGACACAAAAGTTTCAGTAAATTTTCCTCATAAATCTTTTTTTTATGTATAAAAAAAGTGTATTAAAAATTTACACATTTAATAATATTAAGCCTGGTATATCACATAGTTTTAAAATTTAAGCTTTATTTTCTTCACAAGAATAACATTACAATTATAAAGCCTTACAAGAAATGACTCTACAAGATACTCCAAGATTAAAATGTATAATTATACATAAAATACAAAATTAATTTAGTTGGATTGAAGTTACTCACCATTAGGGACTAACCACTTTTTGGCATGCAGGTACGTTTCAAGCATTCTTTCGTTGAACAACATATAGCCCATGGGTTCAGAAATTATGACATCGACCATTTCTGGAAGAGTAATTTCTTCTATCTTCCCAGGAATGACAACAACCTTTGAAGATAATTTGTTGTGATACACCAGAGTCTGGAAGAGAATTCACATCATTTTATAGCAAATAATGAAAACAATTGCAACGGAGTTTATCATCATCATAATTATTTTTAGAAGAATATAATGGTTTTAAAGAGTTATAATCAGAATATTATTCTTCAACAGATTAATTATAAAAACTTACATAGAAGTAGTTAAACCTACATAACATTATTCATTAATAGCAATATTCTTATATGGTCATGGATTTTACAATAAGTTTTAAAAGATTTTCTAGATAGTTATTTTTAAAAATTAAATTTAAAATTAAAATGTTTAATTATTCCTAATGTTACACTAACACAATGGTTTATATCTTTTTCTTTTGAAAAAGTTAATTTTTTCTATTCAATAAATGCTAATGTGTTAGTTATAATTTTAAATTTAATTAGTACTTATTAAAAAAAACAAGAACACAATCTTTCTAATTGAATCTCAAAATTTGATCAAGATATTCTTTCTCAAAAATAACCCTAAGCAAGAGTATTTAAAAAATTGAATTAAAAAAAAACTATTAAGATTTCATAAGAAATATTTTTTTAGGCAACTTCATAGTCAATTAAAATTACATTGGTCTATTTTAAAATGTCTTATGTAAATTTGATATATATATTTTAACATTTGGAAATAATTTAAAACAATTTGCTATACCAAATTATTTACAAATATTTCTAGTGTGATGAAATCAATCAATTCTGAATACCTATATTACCTAATTAAACCATTAAGAAGGAAATTACTCTACAATCACTTTTACTTAGAAACAGCTCACAATAATAAAAAAAAAATCATTTTATGTAAAGGTATAATAAAACTCCTAAAGTTAAATTGAATTTGAAAACTTCCATCATTGTTCAATCTTTACAAAGAAATTATAAATGAAAAACAACCAACAATTGTAATTTTTCATATTATTTAAAATTAGTTCCCCCCCCCCCCCGATCAAGAAGTAAGGCTTGCCCTATTTTCTTGTCCAAAATTCGAAGATTAATTTTTGAAAATCAAAAAATGCATTATTTATTTAGAGTGTATGAAAAATTAACACGACTTTTGATTAATCTTATAAGTTGTACAACTTATATTGATGTTATAATTTGTGCCTGATAATGCACTTGTGATACACTGTATTTTTGAAAAGTCAGACAATAAAATGTTGCTGAATGAAGTCAACGTCTCCTTTTTAAACCACCTTCTGCCTTGTAGGGCAAAGAGAAATAATTTTTTCCAATATTTTCATTAGTCCCATTCTTATTATACCTTTTTTTAATAATGAACATGAGCTTTCCTATAAACTCGTATATAAATTTATAAAAACTAGAAAGTAAGTCTGAATATGATTCATTTGCAATTTTCAGATGAGAAATGTAGCAGTTACACATACATACTTTAAAAAGACACATTATCAAATAATTATAGTTTTCTAATAGACAGCCTTATTCTTATCTTAATTTAGAGGGGGAAAAGGAAATTCAACAACTTAAAGAGAAAATACAAAATCAAAATAAATTTACTTCTGCATGCTTCGCCATGGAACTTGCTTCTACTGCATATACTTTCCGTGCACCTGCTTGAGTAGCAAAAAATGACAAGATACCGGAGCCTGCCCCAACATCAAGGACAACCTAGAAAGCATTTAAAAAGATTTTGCAAAATGCAGGTCACAAAACAATATATTCTTCACTAGCATTAAATTTTATGGAAGAAAAAATAATTATACTAATCAAATAACAAACAATTAAAACGAACCAAGATAGAAAAATAATAATTTTTTAAAAATACCAAGCAGTATTTGTTATATATAATAAGAAATGGACAAATACCATTGATTAATTACTCGTTTTTCAAAATAGTACTTTTCTATTAGCATATTAGCAGTGAAAAACAAATCAGAGCATTTATCAATCAAATCTTATAAGATGTTTCAAGTATTTGTATCATGTTAACAAAATTTGATATATATTCTAATTGTAGCTTAAGTGGAAAATAGTCTATATTACAGTTAAGTTATACAGCTAAACATGTGAAATTTATACTGAAAATGATTAAAAGGTAATTAATGTCAAATATACAAAACCATACACCATTTTAAATATCCAAAATACGTTGAAATATAAAATTGTTATATAAATTTTGCATAGAAATTAATTCTGTAAACATCATAATAAAAATAAAGATTTAAAATTGCTCCATATTAATTAACAGTGTGAGAGCTAAAACTCTCCAAAAAGAGCTCCACAATCAAATTGGTATTCTAAACCTACATGTGCACTTCTAACTTAACTATGATTGTTTTATTCTTAACAAGAATAATAAAAAAAGTTTATTAAAAGATATTCAAATTAATGATGCTTAAGATGAAAATATAAAAATGTTAAAAATTATTGTCAATCCTTCACTATTGATTAATAAGCATTATAAAATCACTATAAATAACATTAAGAGAATTCTCAAAAACAACAGCAAATGATTTAATAATAATTTTTTTAAAAAAGAGTAACATTTATAATAATATAATTCACATATAAATTCTTCATTACTTCATAAGCCTTGTTAAATAATCACAATTATTATGACATTTTAATTATCAGAAATCATTAACAACCAAAAAAACTTATATTAAAGTATTAATCTTACTTTATCTTGAAAATCATCAACATTTGCTAAAATAGCTTTTTGGTATGTTGAAGTTCTAATATAATCTTGCATCATATTCTGTTGTTGAGATAAATAGCCATAAAACTGAAAAAGAGAATTAAGACAATACATGAAGCAGAGAAAGAAATTAATTTATATTTCAAATATAGAATATACAACTAAGGTTCACTACAATATATTTATTAATATTTGAAATTAAATTTATTACAGTGTATAGTAATAGAATATTTTTTAAAAAGCATGCAATGTAATATGCATTTTCAAAAGCATTGGGAAAATCAAAGAAAAAAAATAAAAACAAAAAAAGTAAAGAGTTTTCGAATCTTTTTAAATACCTGAAAATACTGAGTAGCGGAAGACTCATCAGTCCGAATTGAAAACATTGAATTTTTTCCATTTTTAAACCCGTCAATTAAAGATCGAAATCTTGAAAGATCTGCCAAAAAAGGATTCAATGTAAAACTTAATTAGTAAAATCTCATTACATTTCTTTAAGCATTGCGTATCTTTAATACTTCCAATATATGTGTAATAAAAATAATGTATCACGAGTATAAATGTAATATACAAAATCATAAATTAAGAGAAATTTGTATACTAAAAATCAACAAAAAAGGATCAAATTGTATAAAATGCAATTTTAAAAAATGTGTTTCATTAATGTAATAAAAAATAAAAATTCCATTTATATACTTATATACTTCATTCTAATGATTTACACAATTTAAACATTTTTTTAAAAAAATTCAAATATTAAAATAAAAATTAATTTGGGGCCAATTTAATTCTATGCATCTTGATTTCCACAAAGACTGTTAAAAACCGACCACTACAATAACACAAAGATAGAATTGCACATTTTTGGGGGGTTTTAATAGAAATGTGTAGGGTTGCTCTTAGTTTAACTTTTTTTTTTTTTTAAATATATATCATGATTGCAATGGAATTCAAGTTGTATCTTTCAGTCGTATTTTAAATGTTGAAATGTAAAAAGTTAATTTCATAAATGATTGGCAAATTTATGTTGACTAAACTCCACTTTATATCTTAACATAAGCTCTTTAACAATGTAGCAGCACTCCTTGCTTTCTATTAGATGATAACTATAAAAAATAAACTCAAAGTCATTATCAAGTAAAGACGAACAACCATTTCTACAGTTAAGCAGATTATTATTATTTTTTTTTTTTTGCATATTACAATCAGCATTTGAATTTTGAAAATTCAATGCTGCATAGATTTAATTGAAAATATATTGTATAAATCTAGCAACTACATCTGGATATAAAGGAAGTATATACTCATAACAAGATAATAATTAAATGGATTTTTTTCAAACAAAAACTACATACTAAAAAGTTTACATATTTGTAAAAATGCTTTATAGAACTACATTATTTCACACAAGCAATTAAAAGCTTTTAGAAAATGCTGGACTTCCTGCTATTAAAGCTTTAACAAGGGAATTGTTTTAATTGACATTAAATACTATATATTTAAATATCTGAAACAATGTTACAAGGTTATTGAATGAAAAATATATAGAACCATTTTAATTCCATTGATAACTCTATACATTTTATTCAGATATAAATTTTGATTACTGTTTTCAACTATTATTTAAATTCCATAAAATGTAGTAATTCATTAATGAGTTGAAATTTGTTTTTGTATGATACAAAAGTCTTCTTGCATTTCATTAATTAAATATTCAACTGGTAAACGATAATTTTCAATTGATAAACTAATGATTGATAAAACATGAAATGAAAATTAATGCAACGATTTGGTCTTTCTAATATGAAAACATTTTTAAAATATTAATCTTGATGCCATATAAAAATATAATATAAAAATAATGGAATATGGTTTATACAATAATATGGCACATTATATTAAACCCATATAGAAATAAATTACAAATGAAACTTCTCTAATTTTATTTATTTATTTTTGTACAAATATAAGGTTTAAATGCATGTATTTTATCCATTTAATCATTAATATTTACTTAATTATTTCAAACAATTTATTTTTTGATGTAGTTTTTAAAAGTATGAACAGTATTTAAAACTAATAATAATTAAACAATAGCAATTTCTATAATAATAATAACATATATATTGCATGTGTGTGTGCGCACGACATTTTTGAAATTTTGATACTTTTGTTTAAACAAAAATTAGCAATTTTAATCAAATCTCTTAAAACTAACATTTAAACACAAGTATAATAATTTCCTTTGATGAATTAAATTAATATACTTTGATAAACCACAAAAATGAAAAACACAAACAAAGTAATTTTATAATTATTTTCTTAAATACAATGAATTTCAAAAACAGTAAAATGCATATTGAAGCTTAATTTTAAGTATTTTATAAATTAACTAGAGAAGAAAATTTTTTTACCATTGGCATTACGGAACTGTAAATGAAGAGTTGTAATATCTTTCGTTATTACATAACAATGGCTACCTAGTTTTGCTCCATCAGTGTCTTTGTCAAATTTAATTTCAAGAAGGGAATCGGGACCATTTGTACCAGCTAAAAGAGAAATAATATAATAGCAGTTTAAAAAATTCATACAAAATTTCAATAACATGTTTAAAATTCAATTTAAAATTTTTATGATTGACTTCTGTAAACATATGAACCAATACCACAGTTTTATAGCTTCTATGCCATTAAAAAAAAATTAATAACACTGTCTATCACTGATATGTTAAAAGAAACATTTTCTCTTATTAGAAAGGAATTCCTGATTAATCAAGTGAGTGGCACATCTTGCATTTTAACAAGTGAAAAATCTTTAAAATTTAAAAAGTACTTTAAAAATGGTTTTTTCCCCCTTTTAAAAATTGGTAAAGAAATTTGGCAATTTTTTGCTAGCGCCCGGCTAACCTAAAAGTACCATTTATAGAAATAATTTTAAATTCCTTTTATATCTTCATACTGCATTTTCTGGGAAATTTAATATATATTTTAAAATAGCCAATTTATTAATTGTTTTCAAACTAATCATTAAACTAAAAGAAAATTTATTACAAAATTAAACAAAGGAGCAAAAAAAAAAAAGAATAAAAAAAACTTTTTTTAATGTGAATATTTTTAAAGAAATTTTATCAAATCTAATATGAAATAATGAAATCACTTTTATTTCTTTGAAAAACTATCTCACTGCTTACGAAAAATAAAAATTACTGGAATAGGTTAATAAATTATAACTAAGAATATATTAGCATCTAAAAATATATTAATCAAAGAATTTTTTTACAATTCATAATTTTAATATTTTTCCAATTTATAACTTTTTATAACATTACAAAATTACAATTTTTACCAATAAATTTATAACATTACAATTTTTACTACTAAATTAGTTAATTCATCTTTTTACATTCATTTTGAGCAGTCATCATTTCAACTCTAGAAAATAATGTAACAATTGGACTGTTTTCAGATCTATTGTCATAGGTGCTATAAGAAGTTTAGTTCTTATGACTTAAGTGCGAAAAAAAATATGATAAGTTAGTTTTAAAAATTATCATTCAGATCAAGTTAAAATAAACAAATGTTTTGGGATTGAACATATACTTTTTGGTTTATCTAACAAGAAAGATGAATAAATTTTACTAATGATCTTCCAATAAAAGTAAATTATTTAATCAAAATTGTAAGAAGATTGACAAAAGAGGAAGATGGCCAGCTTAATCTGAATTATTGAGGAATGTGATTTATTGATATAATTACAGAATTCAGAAGGAAAAAAAAAATAAATAATTTAACTTTGTCACTCTATAAAGGAATTATACCTTACTTACATTATTATTTAATTAGACAAATTTATTCAATATCCATTACCAATCATTGCATTTTTAAACTGATATTAAAACTTCTGAAGATTTTTTTTTGTTGAAATGTAAGTTATTATTTCAGTTTATTTTAATGATTCCCTCTCTTCTTCCATTAATATGAATCTAAGAAGTTAATGTTCCTATTAAAAGTTGTTACATAAACGTTTTAAGCAGTATTCGACCAATTTAATGTTTCCAAATCTTATAAATTTTAAGCTTAAAAACAATGCTAGCCCTAATATCTCAAAACACTAACAAATATTTGCGATGTGGTTGTTTTAGAATAAATTTTTAAACCAGTAACAATTCTATTTTTAAAATACTTTCTCAAGACATTTGCCGCTATTTGTAATAAATATATAAATTATGAAAGACTAAAAGTAAAATATAAGAATCAAATGGAATTCTCTGGTATATTTTTCCCAAGTCGATTTTGAATTCTATTTTTCGTTTAAGAATAATTAAAAGCCGATATATCAAATTTAAATAAATGAAAATATAATAAATTAAGAGGTGCTAATTAAATATTAAAAAATGCCAACAATTTTGATCAAATTTTCCGGAGGTCAACATTTATAGAATAAAAACCCAATCTTGTGTAATATTATTATTGGTAAACTATGATACTGCTACTTTAAACTTTCTTGAAAATTATTATTCTCGTAATTACTTTACTCATCGTACAAAGAATTCTTACAATAAATACAAAGAATTCGAGCGGCAAAACCATGAACCATTTCACTAACGACGCTAATACTTAGGACTATAAAATTTACGAATCACACTACACTAAACATATTACGAATTAATAACAAAAATACAGCATTTCTTACATAAAAATGTTGAAGAAATCGTAATCAGAAAGAGTTAGAGCACATAAACCACTTAAAATGTCAAGAGTTAAGTAACTACGCCGCTTTAACAATTTAGTTAAAACATTACATTTAAAAAATGCATGACTTTTAACTTACTAGGTTTAAAAACTAGATTTAGATTTTCGAATTCGTCGGCAACACTAAGAGACACTGGAAAGGGTATTTTTTCTGTTTTCTTCATATCTTCAGACAAAGATGAAACAAGCACATCTTCAAATGTGGCCGCCATACTTAGTACAATTAATTAAATATAATCAGGAAGAAAACTGATGAAATGGATATAACTACAAATAATGTTTTCGTTTCCTCACGTCAGAACAGCAAAGACAACACAGAAATTCCGCTTCACACACAAATTTGCGGTTCTCATTATAATGACAACACAGACAAAGTAACAAACATATAAATGGATAATTATGATATTGATATCGATTAATGCGTGGCAACAGCGATGTAAATTAATGTTTGCTAAAATTTATAAGATTCAAATATTTTTTCAATTTTTTTCTCATAACTTGAACTATAATTAAAAAGCTAATTTAAAATACAAAAAAAAAATATTTGGAAGTATAATTTTCCAAATCAGTGGAAGCATATTTAAGCAAAATCTAAGAGTTTTCTACTGTGTTCATAATGTCACGTGATACAAGCAATCAACAATTTTTATATCGTATAGCAATTCAAATTCTTGAATCTAGATTATAATTTAATTAAATAGGAAACTTAACGTTACTATTTATTTGTTGGTAGTTTAACAAGTGATAGCTCAACGAAATCTCGAGATTGAATTCGTCAGAAGTTAAAAAATTTTCTAGATATGCAATAAAGAAAAAAAAAGTATGAGAGATTTAAAAAAAAGTTTACTATTCATTTTCTTATTCAGCCCCTTTTAAATAGTAGGTAAGAGTTGCGTCATAAATTTGTTAAACAGTACAACTGTGCCAAAAGAAACATAATTATATTTGTTTCTTTGTAACTATTTTTTTTCAAAGATGGAAAAGTTTCTTTAGTGAAATGCATGGTTTTTAGAGATTTCATTAAAAGCTCCAAGAAAAAATGACTTATTTACGGGTATCAATTAAAGAGTTAAATGAAACCCAGTGGCGTAAAAATCTATGGATATATGTACACACGGCCTCATGAAGACGAAATGTCAGAGCATTATTGTCACTTTTTAAAAATTAAGCCCGGCAAATGGACAAAAAAAAGACTACTATGTACTATACTTGGAGAACCCCGTAATCTCGGCACATCACTGGTTATCTCCTCTTTCTCACAATTAACTTTAGATAAGAGAATCAAAAACGCATTTTTGAATTTTTCTATCAACTAAAGTTTGATCTTGACAGAATATTGTTGAAGAGATCATAAATTAAAACTAATATCTCTAGATTTTCAATATTTTTATTGTCCTCATTCATATGCAGACCACACGATGATGCAATATAATTCCTGTTATAAAACTGAACATCATTTTTTATTATCTAGTTCTCAGTATTTTAGTGATATTGCGTTCATATGTAATAGAATAGCGAGATATATTTCATGCACTTTTCAAAGAAATTCTTAATAAGAAGATTGCACATTACTATTATATTTCTATTCTATTGTGAATTAAGGTGTTGACAGCATTTCTATTTTCAAAGATATGGAGAGGGAGATAAAAATCACTAGATCGCATTTTTTATGAATACTTTTTTTGTATAATTTATTGGGGGAAAGAAGTATCGTATACATTTATCAATATAATACCTTCAGTTTGGTTCTTTTTTCACTCTCCCCCGAATAAATAATATAGTTAATACCCAATAGTTAAATCGATAAAAAGAGGCATGTCACTCGTGTAAAGTCTTGTTGTTGTTGTTACTTATGGCACTTGCCATGGACAAGCTCCGCTGTTAGGGTCAGCAGATTTGAAGCCTAAGATATGCGTCTCTTTGTTTTACATGTAGCGTTATCTAGGGCCAAGAGTACTATTTAGCTACACACATGTCACAACCAATTTAGTGAGCGGACTTCATGCAAATTCATTCAATTATCCACAGATCGTAATTTAGATCTGGAAGAGATAACGATCACCTTTGCCCCAGTATCAACAGTGGTATTACTCTCTATATGGATGACTTTGCGAATCAGATTTAACTAGCGCCAGCCGCCACACACTCGGGGAATCTTAGCTGGTGAGTTTCAAACAACGCAACCTAAGAATAACGAGTAAAAAGTTCTACCAACCAGGCTATCCCGGTCCAAAGTGATGGCAAGTAAGAGCGATTTCTATTTATCTACTCGATTTCCGAATGTTGTCACTCAAATACAGCATTTTTTGCTTCATATTACAATAATTAAACAGGTTATGTATTGTGTGCACTTTCCTTTCGACTGGTTGATTATTTCAAACTATGATTTTAATAATCTATAATTTTAATAGAATAATCTATAATTTTGACAATGAAATGAAATGTACTCTGTTTGCATTTTTGCGATAAGGAGTTCGAAATCACAGAATAAATCAGTAAATATGTATAAACAATTACTGAAAAAAATTGGTTTAGAATTTAGTATTCATATAAATTTTACTCAAAATAGAGCTCCAAATTTTATCCATCTATCACCTTATTCAATTAGACTCACGAATAGACTTCTCTTTTAAGGATTTCTTCCAAAACTTAACAGAAATCGACAAATGTGTCTGAATTTTATTCCTTTGTTTTAATAAGGTTTGATTTATTGTGTTCACAGAGTGACAGCCAGACTCACGGATATAATTCCAAAAATCTGTTTCCCATATTCAGAGAAATTTTGAATAAAATAAAGATTTCATCAAATTTAAATACTAGAAACTTAAATAAATTAATTTTACTTTTGAAGGATTGCTTTTTTTTTCTTTCATAGCTTACAGTGCTTTCTCTCATTAAAAGAAGCAAAACCCAACATAATGCCTATTATTAAATGGAATGATACAATTCCATGCACAAATTTCCAAGACTGTTGAGGGGGGGAAGTGCCTCAAGAGTTCTTTTTATTGATGGGAAGTATTTTTTATTGGTTTAATTAATTAACAACCGATTTTCAAGCTACATCAAGTAAATTTAAGGAAGATCTCGAAAATTTTTAAGCAACCATGACGTCGTGAAAACATCTAGTATTCTCTAAATTTTCACTCTGCAGCAAATGGAGTTTTAATGAATAAGTCTCAATTACAGACATATTTTGCAGTCAAGTTTATGACCTAAGAACAAGTTTATGATTCACGAAAATTTTGTGTTATGTGTCTTATATGTCAGTAAATAGATAAAACATTTCATAAAATACAAACCTTTATTCATTCAATATTTATAAGAGTCTTAATATAAACATAATTTTTAGGTAGATTACTACCATTCTGGTACTTTTAAATTTGGCACATGATAATGTAATTGATACACTCAAATGTATTAGCCTCAAAGGATAATTTTAATCTCCTCTAATTATTTTAACTATAAATTATAACTATTAGATAAGGCCATCTAGGTGATTTTGTTACATTTTAAAAAATAAAAATAGGTTTTATTTTCTATTTCAAAGCATTATTAAAATGCAAATTAATCTATGATTTTGACATTTGAAATAATTAAAATTATACATATGTTAATACACTGTTAATATGCTTTCTGCTGATATCAAATATTTAAAAAACATTTGATATCAGCAGAAAGCATATTAAAAATGACATTTAACAGGACAACTAGGGTAATTGCTAAATGCAAGCAGAATGGGGAAAGGATCCCATCCCCAAATAAATACTATTGTAATTCACAAACAAAATTTCTAAAAATCCTAATCATATTTCATAATGTTGTAAAATACATGAAATAATGTAACAGTGTCATTATAAGTCTAATAATAATGAATATGATTGCATTGGAACTTTAAGGTCAGTCCATTTGATGTACAACTGACAAACTTGGCACTTATATATTCTGAAAGGTAAAAATGTGAATCCAAAAGTAATAAAAAATTAATCAGAATTTTAATAATTTAAAAATTTGTCAAACTTTAGATTTTTCTTTATCATAAATTCTGGAAATTAGGAAACAAAACTAAATTTAGGTCGTCTTAAAATTTACACACATTTATTTTCAATAATACTAATTATTCAGAAAAACTTTTTATTTTTAATGCCTTTTAAGCATATTTTACAATAATATACTCCCTTATTGTAGTGATACTCAAATTGTTTTCATTACTGCTTTTAATATTTTATCCTGGTTTCTCCCCTCCTTCTGATGATTATCAAAATATGGAAATATAATTTATTTTTAGAAGTTAAATTGACAATTTCATTAAAATTAATGCTTTTCAAAAAAAATTTTTTTTTGAACTTTTTTGTATATATATAATAATTTTAGAATCTAACTATGGTGAAAAATGTTCCCTTTTTTTCAAAACACCTCTACCTCCTCTTTTGAAAATTTGGATGCATAAAGAAATAGATAAAAAAAAATTGGAAAAAGCTGAACGCAATAAGACTTTAAAAATAGTTTGTTACAAGTCTATCAATTTATTGATTTTTTTTTGTTGCTAAGATCCCTTTTTTGTTTTTGAGTTACCAAAATGCTGAGACTAGATTATTAAACAGGCAAAATAGACAGTTGTCTATAGGTCCCAGAACTTTTTTCTGTGGAGGGGGAAGGGGAGGCAGATATCTCAAAATTATATTAGTTCTTCAAAAATTGCAATATTTTCAGAATAATTTAATTTTACACTTTCATTAAATTTATAAAGCCTATATATTTGAACTTATTTCGATTAAAATAATGTACAGCTAAAATTTGGAATTTAACTCTTTATCTAAATCCAATTTAGCACTGATAAATTGGATTTACAAAATAAATCAATTGTAGCATCCATAGAATTGCTTTGTTTTTAGCCCATTCAATATGAATTACTTTGTATAATTAGAATTTATTTTAAAGACCAGTACAAACTATTATTTTTTTATAAACCTATCACACTGAGGAATTAAAGTATACACAGGTATCCAATTAATGTTAGTTGTTTTAACATCTAAAAAATCCATCAAAATGAAAATTGGCAATAAATACTATATTTTCACACTCAATTTTATAACAAAAATATTTTTTAAAATAAATAATATAATATATAATATATTCAGAAATAATCTAAAAAGAATGCATGGTTTTATTTTTTACAAAGAGAAAGTAATTTTTTTTGGAAGGGGAGACGATGGAAAGAGAAAGATCAAATTCAAAATACCTAAAGTATTTAAATTTAAATTGTTTTAAAATGTAATTGCAGTAGAATTACTTCTACAAAATAAATCTGAGAAATTCAGATATATTGAGCAAATATATCTTCTTCAATAGCTTTCTGATAAGACATTGTTGACTTTTCAGGAAGTGATTTGGATGCATTTGGATATGCAAAGGATTTGTCAGTGGCATTTTCTTCAACAAGTTCCTGTCTTTTAAACACAAGCTTGATAGGAGAAAACTGAATTCTAGAAGATTCGAAAATGCTTTTTTTAGCCATTAGAAACCTTTTCTTTGAATCTGCAAAAAAAGGGGGAAAAGCATAATTTATTGGAACATTTTTTTAATACTGATTATTATTGAAGGAAAAAAGTTTACAATTAGACTTTTCATTTTTAAAAGTATGCAGTGGATTCACTATAGTGGAGAACATTATACAGTAGATTATTCATAGCAGATGGGGACAGAATACAAATATATTTTTAATATTAAAAAATTTCAATGAACAAAATATATAAATCACCAACAAATAGCACTGATAAATAAAATGATAATAATAACAATTAAAATTAATAAACAAAAATAATAATTTCAATAAAAAACATTGTGATAAATAAGCTTTATACAGTTCATAAAATAATGGTATGTGCATGCGCAAACCCCCAAACACCCTATTCAAAGTTCAACACTGAAATTCACATTATTCTTATCCACAGTTTAAAATAAATAATATTATACTTCTTTCATTCAAATACATTCTATGTAAAATAAAATATATTTGATGAATGCTAGGGAGAGATGTTTTCACAAGTTCAAGCTGTTTTTTCATTTTAATAAAAAAAAAAAACTTTGAATTATAAAATTAACAGAAAATTTGAGAGAAGAGAAAAGAAGAGTTATAAATTCAAATAATACCCATATGAATTTATCTGCTGTAAAAAAGTTTATAATGCTATTTATATAAGTATTTACTTACAATATAAATTCTGTTTTTTAATATCACGGTCTTTTCTTCTCAATCTGCAAACATCTCTCCATTTTTCTATGAGTGGAATGGCCCATCCTTTGGTGGCAACAGGATGTATGAAGGACTCGGTTTTAGATGGACTTAGTTTCAAAGAGCAATTTTTTTCAAGATTGTGTATCCCTTTACTCTGTGGAAAGAAGAGGACAAAAAATCTGGGTATTTATCATTTAGCCAAAGTGTTTTTTTCCTATGATATACATACAAAATTATCTTACGGAAATATTTGATCCACTAAGGTCTAAACATTGAAGTTTTTGAAACACCGATAGGCCAGTTATGATATCATCAGTAAACTTGTTTTCTGGGAAGAAAATTAAATGTAACCACATTAAAAAATGTTCATGAAATTTGTAATAAAAAAATACAGAATGATAAAAGTATCAATATGCATTGAATTTTTAATGTCTTAAATTCATAATAATAAAAGAGCAATTTTAGTTTAATTTAAAGCAGATATGCATGACATTTTCTTATACTAAATAATCAACAAATGTGAAATACATTTGAGTGAGAATTGCAATAAGTTCTAATGGTTTCAGGATAAAAATCTGAAAAATTCAAAATGCAGCACCAACTTTTATTTAACAACAATTTACTGATAACGAAAAATATAAATATACGATATATATAATCAAATTTACAACACTACGGAACAAAAACTCCACAAGAACAGAAAAATGGCATAAAATATATTTTAAACAGTTTTATGAAGGATATTGTATTTTGAAATGAATAGATCCCATTAAAAGCATTTTATTTACTTGGCATTTAGAAAAAATATGTACAAGAATTTTTTACATTTTTGATCTTTTACAAATGGTATAAGAAAATAAATGTAATAAGCATGGCAACAATGTAATCTTAGTTCAACAGAAAAAATGAATTTTAATTTTGTTTGTTTTTACACTGATGAAAAGAAATACATATTATGATTACATCAATATTTTTTTCTGTAATTTATTTCATAAATTATGCATATTAAGTTCGGCTTTCTTTTAAGCCTTATCATTCATTTTTATATTTCATAATTTTAGGTCACAGTATATAACAATATTAGTGCTATATTGCTTAAGTTACAACAAGAGCAAGTTGTGAGCTCAAAAGATTTGAAATATCTATACTACTATTATAAATGTGAAAGTTTGGATGAATGGATGATGTGGTTCAATCACGACAGAATGGCTGAAGGAAATTGGATGAAATTTAGCACAGAGATAGATTATAGTCTACAGAAGAACAATGACTAATTTTTATTCCGGTTAATTGAGTGTTTAATTTTTTATCAATTAAAAACTAAATTTTCCATCAAAAAATAAAAAGAATCTGAAAACATCTGTCTGAGCTCTTTGAATCGTTTGTTTTTATTTTTCTATTTCGGGCATTCTTTTAATATTATCTTATCTAATGGAAATCTTTGTGATTTAATGTTGGATTTCCTGACATAAAGCCTTTTTCATTAGAACAAAAAATTAAAAAAAAATCTGAAAACATCTACTTAGCTTTTTGAGTAGTTTGTTTTTATTTTTCTATTTCTGTTTTTCATTTCAATATTATCTTACTATTCTAAAGGAAGGTTTTAATTTTTTTTCTTACCCTATTCTTGTATTAATATAATTCAATATTTCCTGTTCATTTCCCAATTTTTTTTCTTGCTGTACATATTCTTTTTACCTATTTCCATCATTTTTGATTAATTTTTTTGAGTACATTCCATATTACTGCCTTTATTGATATTTTTCTCTGTTTCCGTTAATTTGCTGCAACTGTCATTGAAACCATGTGATTGGAAATGCTATTTCGCTAAAGTTTGGTGGCAAACTATTTTTTTGGCAAAAATGACTATATATTTAGACTGTTACACTGTTTTTTTTTTGTAATTAAATTGTTTTTGTGTTAGTTATATATTTTTTATATATGCTTATAATAGCATATTTCCATTAGCAAATAATGTAGTTTTCTTCCAAAT
>JAOUZG010021179.1:700014-728375 GCA_026289955.1 Argiope argentata
CAACTATTTTCTTTCTTTTTTAAACATCCTGTTATCTATAAATGAAAACCAACTGACTTTGCGTATTTCTTTCTAAACAAATCATAATTTATTACTTCCTGCTATCTTACTCAGTTGGTGTGGGGGAAGGAAATGCAGATTTTTGGCGGGAAAGTAAGAAAAGTGTTGTTTTAACCATTTTCCTCGCAGTTTTTTCATTTTTTCTCTCCATAAGAACCATCCTCGTTTCTTAACGAAAATATTTAAAAAAAATTAGCCGAATCGGTCGAGCCGTTCTCCAGTTTTACGCTTAGCAATGCATTTCGAATTCCATTTTTATTAATATAGATGGGAGATGTTTGCTAATTTTCATATAATTTGATGTTTCTTTCAAAATGAAAGTTTAAAATAAACTGTCAATTATTATGCAATGGCATTAGTGTAATGCATTATATAACGTATTCTTAAAACGGTATGAAAAAATATGGCACAGACTAACTGCAATCTACCAAATTTCATTCTTAATACTACCAGATTAAAGTACAGACTCAAAATAAGGAGACTGACAATAAAAAGTAGAATATGATACAAAATTGGAGGAGTATGAAAAATTGAACTGAGCATGGCAAAAATTTTGTCAACTTCAATACCGAATTCTGATTTTTACTTGTATGTAACAATTTTTCATTTTAGTTTAGCTTTTTATTTATTATTTACTTAAGAACTCTATGCCCTGTTTAAGCATTATTGAAAATCTTTATAAAATTTGTAAGAAATATTGTATATAGGATATATATTTATATTTTAAAGCTATATTCTAATGCTCATTGTACAGTACAAACAAACAAAAAAGAATGGGGAATACACAAGACAAAAGTGATAGATAGATAGATAGATAGATAGATAGATAGACAGACAGACAGACAGATAGATTGATTGATTGATTGAATGTATTTTGTTTGAATTGTATTGTTTCATGGTAATGATAAGATTAATGTTCATAATAATGAATAATTATTTTTTAGAGCTTTGACATTTGAATATTTAAGTGTAATCAGAAGTTCAGTGCTTCAAAGTTTTAAAATTATATCAATGAGATGAAAAAAGCAATGTAATATAATTAAAAATATTAAGACATTAAATTTATTTAATTGCCAATTTGCCTGAATTTTTTTTTTTGATGAACAATTTCATTTCTACAGTAAAATGTACTATAATCCTCACTCTGTAATAATGATAGTAAATCATACAGACCTATAAATCAAGGAATTAAACATATTCATATATTTTTTATATGCAGAGAAAATAATTTAAAGATAATTAAGTAAATCATTTTTTGACAACAAATCAAGATGTTTTTTAAAAATCAAAATGGTTTTTTCCTCAATTCTAAAAAATATGCAAAACATTCAATGTTAATTTTTACATGATATTAAATGATAGTTTTATATCCAATTTTGAGCTTAAAACTAATAATTTAAGAAATGTTGAGCTAAATTAATGAATTATTCAATTACTTACAAAATTAGGAACACATTAAAAAGGAACACATTAGGACACTAAATTAGGAACACATTAGGAACACTAAAGGAACACATTAAAAAAAAACAAGCATCAATACATACAAATATTTACATATAATCAGTACATTTATAATATAAATGTAATTTTACCAGATAAATCTAAGTATTCCAAATTTTTAGGCCCTTTATTGAACATTCTCATGGGAAGAGTGATTTTTCGAATCACCGTATCTTTTAAGCAGTTTCCCTTTAAACATAATTTCTTTAGTCTACAAAAAAAAATAACCAAATTTAGATTATATATATATATATATATATATATATATATTTTTATTTATAGAATGAAAAAAAACCCATTTAATTATTATTTTAATACCCAAAAGTTCTTTGTATTGTTTTATTTTTATTCTAACATTAATACCGGTTAAATATTTTTAATTAAAAAGCTATAATGCATAATTGAGTTCCATTTTAAAAGGCTTATTTTGAACAGATGTAAACTTATCTGATTTCAAGCTTAGTTATATAATCAAATTTCAAACGTATCTGAATATAATCCTGAAATTAAAATTTTTATTGTTGCAGAGAGAAGTCTGCTTGAATATTGTTTGAAATACAATTTTATTGTATGAAATACTTTTATGAAGTGAATTTGAGAAATAATAAAAATAATTGTAATGTAAATTTAAAAATTATTATTCCCTGCAGAATAGAAATCTCACATTATTTGATTATTCCCAATTGAAAGAATTATATTTCTTACAGAAATACATATGAAGAAAATGTGGATATATGGGATACAATCATGGTCAAATTAAATAAATAAGCACATAGAACATCAAAAGACAGGAGAATCAGCAAATTTCTTTTTTTTTTTTTCTGGATTTTCTACAAGCCAGTTAGAAGGAGTTCTTATTCCATTTTTTTAAAAAAATGCAGCTATCACAAGAGCACTTAGGATAAATCTTTAAGTAGGAAGATTAAAGTGAAAGAAAAAAAAATATCTCCTTATAAATGAAAACAAAAGGAAAGTTGTATGCAGTCCCAAGAAATGTGAGTACTTATGGATATTTATAGTTCACAGGATTTATTGACAAGCAAATGAGAAATCTTTTCAAAATAATTTTTTTTAATTATAATTAATTGATTGATTTTTTGATCTTGGCCTGATCTGAAAATCCTCAACTCAATTGCGGCTGTAACTATCCACAAACATGAAAATTTGTTCACTTTCGATTCAGTGGTGAACACTAACTAGGTTTATTTCTTTAGAAAATATAAGGTAGCCTGTCCTCATCCCATGAGTATCCTTAATCTGCCATTGCTAAAAATTTATGATACATCCCTAGTTATTATTTTAGTTGAAGGTCTGAAATTATTCAGCTGAATATTCATTTTCTGAGTTAAAATATATTAAAAATTCCAGCAAAAAAAGTCAGAAGGAAAATCTTATTTTTATAAAATATAGAAGTAAATGCATCATATAAGTTTTTTTAATTTAATTTTAAAAAATAAAAACAAATTCTAATTAAAAAATATAAAACTATATATAAATAAAGTGGAAAGTATTAATTTTTATTTAAGTTTTTCTTGATTCTAATAAATAAAATTGAATTTTGTTTAAATCTTGTTTGTATTTTGAATTACAGACAAGTGTAGGATCTAAATCTTAAGTGGTAGGAATTTTAATCCCTATAAAAAAAAGTTTTTAATTATAAAATTCATTAAAAGCATATAACTTTCAAGTATTAGGGTAAATACCTACAGCATATTATACTGGGTGTCCAAAAAGTTCCCGTATTCCAAATTTAAAAAATCATTTTCCATTATTTTTTTTCAAGTATATTTAATTTTGCCATACGAGTAATGAAACCAGGGACATGCTTGAAGCTTTTTTCAGCGATCGACTTATCTCAAAAAATCTTTGGCCACCTTGATCCCCTGATCTGACCATCCCAGACTTTTTTCTCTGGGGATATTTAAAGGTCAAAATTTATGAAGGTGATCCTCAAACAATAGATGATTTGATAATCGCAATTACCCAAAGGATACAAGAAATCACTCCTAGCATGTTAAAACGCGTTTCGAAAAACATGCACAAACGAGTTCAGCTTTGTCTCCAAGAAAGGGATGGACATTTTGAACATTTATTATAAATGTAAGTTTAGTATTTCTTCCTTAGTTATGTTAAAAGTGCTTTTTATCATTGGAATAAAAATAATTCTTTTTAAACCTATTGTTTTTGTAAAATAAATTTACAAATCATCAGTACAGGAACTTTTTGGACACCCTGTATATCCATTAAAATTCTAACCAACTTTATACATTTTTAAAAAGTAAATGTGAGAAGCAATTTAATAAAATAGAAACTATGGAATTAATAAAACAAATGTACCTAAAGATTTTAATTTTTGCATTCATTATAAATTTTATTAGTACTTTTTCAAGATATGCTTTCATAAATATATGCTTAAGGGGAGGGACAGTGGAAAATCAAAAAGAGACAAAATTATGCAAATATTAAAAAAGCTCATGACTATCTTTCATATACAAAATCAAAAGTATAATTAATTGAAATTGTGAATTGAAAATTTAAGAGAAATAAATTGACAAATAAAACTGATGATTTCAAAATATGGACACATCTTTAAAACACACCATTCTCAAGACTATTATGAATGATCTTTTGATGATACATTCCAAGTTTCCTAGATTTAACTAATAATCCCCAGCTTCTAAAGCTGTAAAGATACTCTTAAAACATAATATTTCTTAAAGAATAATATAAGAAAAGCTTTTAAATATGGTCTTCTAAAAAAACATATATATAATTCGTATAAAAAATTTAATACAGCTTGACATTATTTAAAAATTATCAGATTACAGCCTACGCTCATTATGCATAAACATGTGAACATTTTTCAAATTCAATTCATTGGCATATTAATTATTTTAAGCTAAAAAAAAGGATATTTGACACTTGAATATTTAATGTTATATAATTTCCTTAGTATTATCCACATGCTTATAAAGCATTATTGTGATATTAAGTTGTTAAAAAAATTGGAACCGAACGTAAATACCCTCCCCCCCGTAAATATATAAAACATAATATGCAAGAAACATACAAACTAATATTTTGCAAGTGCTCAAAGAATTCATGACTATCTCCTAGGTAACAAAAGCATAAGCATAATTCACTTATGAACTGAAATAGTATGAAAAATGAGTCAAAGTATTCATTAAAAACAATTAAGCTGTCAGATAAAACTACGGATTCCAAAATAATTTCTTTATAAGCTTCTTCAAAACAGGACAAGATTTTGACTTGATGATCACTTGGATATATTGCATATTCATTTAGAACCATAAACTGATCAAATATCTTCTTTCCTACATCCTCTGGGAAGCCAACTAAGCTTTGTATACTTTCAGCGTTTATTGAAACAAAACGAATAACTATATCAAACAAAGTTTCTGGTTGATTATTTTCTTTCTCCTGAAGCATTACGAGAATTTCCAAACTATTTTATGATTCTTAAAAGTGAAAAAAAAAGTATTTGAAAGATAAATTTGAATAAATTCATTGAAAAACTGAATTTTATATTCCTATAACAAATCCTGAAAGTATAAAAAACTCATGGAATTTAAATTTTCCGCTCCAATGTCGCTTTGTTTTGTTGCCAAATTTGAATTAGTTACAATTAATTAATGACATTCTTTAATTATCTGCATTTCTAAAAATATGTATTTAAATTGATTTAAGAAAATAAATAAAGCAGTATGGTTTTTCTTGACAATTTTTCTCCATGTAATAAATTTAATATATATATATTTAAACTTAATCGTAATCGATACTGCTGTGACAGGAATTTTTAATGATAAAAACATATGATGCAATATTGTGAATTGTGAATACGTAGGACACCTTTTATAGCTCTGTGTTCTCTTGCCTTTTGAAATAATTTGCATCTTTTGACATCTAATTAGAAAAAAATAACAAACCAGGGACTAAAATTTATGTAGAAAAGGAAATAAATCGTTTCCTGAGCATTTCCTTACAATATGAGTCATGAGACGTCATTCCATAAAGCCATTCTTAGAAATATGCTTTACGTTTTTGTTCCGCAATGCTAATGGTTTAAATATTTTGAGCCGGCAGATTTCACGAGATTCACAGTGTTTGTCAAGCAAAATGGATGATACAATTACTAGTATTCATGCTGCCCATATAAAAGAAATACACGATGTCCCTTTTAATGTATTAATACGTCCATTTCCATCAGAATTGGAAGAGGAAAAAGTTTTAAGTTTAATGGAAACTCTTAAGGTAATATCCTTTTTTTTTTCTGTTTCGTATATATATATGTCGTTATGAGTAACCCTCATAATGTGCAAATAAATAATTATTACAAAATTGACAAAATTAAATGTACTTTTTTTTTGGATTTGACACTTGATGAGACTAAGAATATTAATCTTTATTTTGAATTTTTTAAATACTATTCTGTTGTTAGTTATACAGATGTTTAAAGGTGGACATCTGTGCAACCTATTATTAATAATTATTAATAATATTTTCTATTAATATCCTATATCCCATTAATAATAATTATGAATCTTGTATTCTATTTTTAAAAATAAGATTAACTCTCAATTCAAAAACAAAAAATCTTTTATTATGTTTTTCTCTTTCTTAGAAATAAAAAGTGGAACTATTTATTGGTATTATAAAATACATTTATCACATAATTATTTCTTATTTATTTTTACAAAGTTATCAATTGAAAATTTCTAATATTACTCTTGATAAAGAAGAAGGGGTTAAAAATTACTATATGGATATTCAAATGCATTATTTTTTTGTTTCCTTTTGTAACCAAGTATAGGTTAATTTTCCATTAATTGGGAACAAGTGAAAAATCGCCACATAATATAGAATTCCATCAAATTTCTTACAGCAATTTTAAAGCAAAAAATTGCCAAATAATCTAGAATCAAGATAAATTTCTCCGGGGATTTTTCTCTTGCGGCGCCTGGCTAATGAAGAAGTATCAAATATATTAAAAATATTTTGATATTCTGTTGAAATAACTTTTACTATGCGAAACATAAATAAATTATTGAAACTCGAAGTTTTTAATTTTATTGGCACAAAATGTCATATTTTATAGATACTTTTCATTGAAAAATATTGGTTATGGCTTTATAACTATCTTGTATCAAATAAATAAATAGGTAGTTAAATAAAAAGTTAATTTTATGAGAGTGAATCCAATGTTACTGTTGTTTGAAATTTTCCTGCCATGGTAAATAAAAAATCGCCAAAGAATTTTTTATAATAGTTATATAACTTTGTAGAAATTTATTAATTGTTTTTACTTTGCCTTTCTTTAATAAAGTTCCGATTTCACCTTTAAGTTAAAGCTTATAAACAGGAAATTTGATTCGAATTTTAGAATATTAATTTTCTGCCTCCTATTAAGAAATATCTGAAGGAGTCATCTTTTTCTAATTTATTTAGCCATGTCAAATAATATTTCCTTTATCAAATAATTACCTAACTTCAATTCCTTATATATAATTACTGTGAAAATTTTATTTTTCTCGTTTATATAATAAATGGAGGAAAGTAACAAAAATGAAAATATCTGTTAAGTTAGCAGGATGTTTAAATAAATTACTATATCTTTGTGCTTTTTATCATTGAAAGACTTTTTGAGTAGCTTATGCATGATACAATTTACACAATAACACGTTCTTTAAAACACACTGATAAATACTATATTTAATGAATTTTGAGCATGTGTATTAAAATAACTATAACTAAGATAATAGTTGGAATTTTTTTTAGATAAGCAGATTAATAGAACTTCAATACAGCATTTGCCATATTCTTTATCAAGTTAAATTTTTGGGATAATTAAAAAAAAAAAATCATGGCTCTAGGTCAGTTATAATTTGTCTGTACCAAATGATGATGAAAATAAAAAAAAAGCTCCAAGAAATTGAACAAAATTTGTTTCAAAAAAGGATATTTATTGCATTGGATATTGATTATTAATATTCAGAATTAAATTCTAATATATATATAATACTATAGAATCTTATTTACGATAATTTAATTAGACATAAAAATATACTACAGCTTTTTGAGTTAAATTAATAAAAGCTATCAATGAACATAGATCCCTGCATTTATGTTCTTCAGTATTCAAGTGATAATCAAATTTTTAACAATTATTAAATTCCTTTTATTTTATATCAGCTTTTTTTTAGTTGAAACTCATTTAGAGATATATTTTATGTTGCAAAGAAAAAATTATTGCAAGAAGTTAAAAACTAAAAATGAAATTTTGATAGTTAAAAAAATAAAACTTAAGATTTGAATATTTTGAGAATGGCTCATTGTGGTTGTAACATACCAGTCTATTCATTTTTATTCATACACTTGTAATTGAATTCAATCTGTTCTGCAATATTACTAGCTTTCTGAATAATTGCAAATATTAGTCTTGTTATAGGTAGAGTATGTAATGACAAAAGGATGTAGATGTTCTTAGTGTTGATATTAGGGAGTAACATGGAAGCAAAATATTCATATTTTTCAAATAAAGGTATTGAAATGGGTGAAAATGCATTGTTCCATTATTACTCTCATTATTAAAAACGTTTCATGTGATTATACACTCTCATAATAATAATCTGTTTATACAAGGAAAAAAAAAATACCCCAAATTCTTAATTGTTAGCAAAATTAAAGAATATAGGCTTACGTAATTGAATGCAATTCTATAAATTTATTTTTATATGAAAATACAAACTCATATTTTTAGAATGTTGGTTGTGGTGGTGTTAAATATAATTACTATCATATTTTAAATGTAAACTTAAAACATAATGTGTAGTTGGAAATGATTTTTTAATTGTTTTTCCAGAACCCTGAAACAAAAGAAAATGTACCACCTGTTGATGTATTATGGGTGACTGGAAGAGAAGGTGGAAATTATTATTATTCATTTGGAGGTTGCCATCGATATGAAGCACACAAGAGACTTCAAATGCCCACTATTAGGTGTAAACTTGTCAAATCGACTATTGATGACTTAAAAACTTATCTTGGAGCTTCAACACCAGATTTGAAATAACTAGTCTTATTGTGAAATTATTTTTAGTATTTTTTAATTGATGTAATGAGATCTTAATATTTCATTTAATGAATTAGCCAACTAAAAGAATTCTTCGTAACAGCAATATTGGGATATCACATGAAAAATCTATTTTTTAATTTATTATATTGATATTTTTTATATGTTGGAATGATGTTTCTTTTTTCTATGAAATTATATTTTTTCATTTCTTATGTATAGAGATATATGAAGATATCATTATAGTATATTATATATCTATATATTTGTAATTCACTCTTGAGCACATTATTAAAATTGCAATACATCATTCTTAGCATTTTATAATAAAAAATGAAAATTATGCAAACTATGAAAAAGACATCAGATATGCTTGAAACATTTATTTTCAAGAGTTTCAGGTTTACATCTATACGAGTGAAGTCATATATATGTACTAAGTGCAGATTTGACTGATAAATTACTGCTCATTAACTAAGAAACTATTAGTTTAAAGTGCTAGTAATGTTATTGAATAGTAGCATGGACTAACTGCATATAGGAGAAATACATTGAATATTTTAATTAATATTGCAACTATATTAATAAATTAAAATATATACATACAGGCATTGTTCTGTTCTATCATGTCAAGATATGTGTGCATATGGATATTATTTACTTTCTAAACTAGACTGATTCCAGGGATATGCTGTTTGGGAAAACTTCTCTACATAATAAAATGTAACAAAACAGACTTTGTAAATTATATAAAAATATATACATAAAAAGAAAAATGAAAATAATACATGAACGTGATTATATGAATGATTAATTTTTAGATGGTGCTGAATAACACATCATGAATGTTTTTACAATAAGTACTCTGTACATTCTACTGTCCACTCTTTTGATGGGTCAACAGGAAACAAATGATGGCCAGTCTGTCAATAGAAAGAAACAGTAAATTTTTGTATATAACTCTTAAAAATTGGAAATTAATAACAATATTAAATTTTTTTGAAATGTATGTCATTTTAAAGCATGAATAACCTACAAAAATGATTGGCAATGACAGTAAATAGTGGTTAATATCATAATTCATTTTACATTTCAAAATCCTCTGGTAATTCTGAAATGGCTTAAAAATGACATCTTGGAGTCTGTTAAACAGAATTAATCTATTTTTGTCTGTAAATGGACTATAAAAGCAAAGTAGATTATTATTCAAATATTTTTTTAACAGGTATGGGATTGTACATAAAATGAGTCAACATAACAATACTATGGCTTAGTTGAAAATTTCACACTCTTTGTAAAATATTGAAAAGTTGTGAATTTTTTTTATAAGACATAACGATAATCATTCCCACTGATGGGAAAAAATGTGCTGAATGAAGCTCTCCACTGATTTAAGATGTGGAATAGATCTTTCAGCAAAATGATATAAATATGAATAATATATACATGAATGAATAAGGCATAATTATAAATAAGCAACAATATTTTAAAAATTAGATTCACCTAGAGCAAATATTTTTCCCTTGATGTGATAAAAATGTAGTTGATTTTACCCAATTTGTTTTTATTAGTCAATTAACATTATCAAAATTCACAGCCCAAAAATGATCATGTTAAATGATACAAAGCTATTCATTGTGACGTCTTTTTATATTTGTTATAAACTAATTTTTATTTGTAATTTGGTTTTAAACGGGCATTCTTATATTAAAGTAACTTTAATTCCCAAGATTTCAGAATTATTTATAGGAGAATTTTCCTTAACTGTTTCTCATACTTCTGAAACTTAAGCAAGTTCATAATCCATGTGCTAAAATGAATGTGAATTAATATTACAAGTTTAAAATATTAGACTCTGCTAAAGAAGTAAAATTTATGCATTTATTTAGCAGTATACTACCTATTAAATACTTTTATATCAATTAGAAAGTAACTTTAGAAAATTTCTATCTAAAAGATTTATTTTTAATATAAATTTTTAAAACAGAAAGTACATTATAATCATTTAAATATTTTACTTTATATCAATGATTTCAGTTTTAAATTCCGCTAGAAGATGGGAAGAATGTTCACCGACTTCAACAATTACATGAAAGCTTATTATGGAAACAGAAATACAAAATACCTAATTTAAAATAACCTTAAAATTGTACCAAATTATTTAAATTGCATTTACTGAAATATTAAAAACGATTCTTTGAACAGAAGTAAACAATGAAATTATAATTCTTAATGTAAAAGAAACAGATATGATATTTACATAATTATTAGAAAGTTAAAATTATATACAAATAAAAACATATAAATACTTTACGATAATAATTAGAAAGAAAAAGAATAATTTATTATTTATAAAATACATATTTAAGGACATGATTTAGTTTATCTTATAATTTGAAAAAAATTCAAATTTTTCTATGGATTTGCAACATGATATTATTATTTCTGTACTTACTATACAGGTTCTGGGTAGCACATTAAAAGTAAAATCCAAACGCCCATAGTGACTCTCACAGTTCACACTTTTGCTGCAATCTAATCTAATTTTCACTCGACTGTGAGACTATAATTAAAAGGAAAAAAATAATAAACATTATCAAATTTATCTAAAAAATGTTGATGCTATACAATTTAATTACACAATTTTGACCCTAAAAACTCTTGATTTATGAAAAACACTACAGAGAGATTTGTCTAAAAGAGAGAAATAGTCATGTGTTATAATATAGAGCTTTTAACTTTTCAAATAATAAAATATAATTTTAATTAGATGGAAAATCTAATAGTGAAGAAATTGATTCTTTATAAGAAAGATTACAAATGTAATCTCAGTATCAATGATAAGATATGGCATGTTTGAATATGTTCAGTATAAATGGTAACTGAAATAAAAAAAAAAGGATTGAAAGATTATTTTATGGTGCTTATTGCTTATGAAGTCGAATGTGCCAAAACAAAAGATGCCAATAACTGACAGTGTTTTAAAATGATGATGATATTTGACATATTTATAAAATACTTCATTTCCCTTATTTATGACTAGCATGAAAAGTAATCATAAACATAAGGTTTCTTTCAACTAATAATTACTTAGGTTAAAAAAAAATCTACATAAGAGATATGTGAAAGTGATATTTGTCATAGCTATATTGGGAAAAATAAAGGTTATTAAAATCTGTAAGTAATTAAAATAAATTATTACTGTTAAATAATTCCTTATAAATTAATATAAATGATTCAATTTTATTTTAATTTTAAGCCATAACACATTTTAATTGTTTTATAATTGCAGTTCAGAATTTATGAAATAAATAAAATAAATATTAAAATAAAAACTGCTATTCATATTTCAATGTATCATGTCTAAACATAATTTCTCGAACTGCCAAGAACCATGTGCTCGTGCAAATTAAATTATATTTTTATTCATATTAATTGTTTCATTGAATTAGTAACTTCAGTATTGCAAACAATAAAAAAAAACTTTGTCTTTTATTAATTGTTCAAAAAATATCACATTTCCTATTTATTTGATTTCATATAATTGCGTGTTCAAAATTACATTTTTCTAGGTTTTATTTGCTGTAGTACTCAACTATTTTTAAAATTATAAATTTATTTAATTTTTCAGAGTTTTTATTATTTTTAATATAAATATTTATTTCTGTTTATTTTTTTAAATCAGAGCTTTTGTAAATGCAATGATAACACACTATTAAAAGCTGATTTTTTGAGATGCTTGTGGAAATAATATAATTTTTATTTGTCACCTATGGATTTTTGTTGACATCAAAAACCTCATCCTGAAAACAACATGTTCTGACATGATAAAAAAATCAAACATTTAAATTTTCTATTGCATTTTTTTTGTTTAAATTTTACTGTATATTATCATACAAATACATTCAAATATTTTATGAAAAAAATATGACAGTAAGAAACCATATTGCAAAACTGTAATTTACATTTTCGGAAATATGACGCATGAAGGGTATACACAATACCTGGTTTTGAATGACAAGTGTTGCTCTATATGGGAGGCGGTGGATAAAAACAAATAAATCATTCATATTTCTGACTTTTTTTGAAACTCCTTGTTCTACAGCAACTTTTTTCAAAACTTTTTCAGCAACTTCTTTGTAAGAGGATACAGGCAATGGTTGAAGATTGAACTTTCCAGAAATAGATTTGACAGCCAATCGGAATGGTAGTGCCTGCATGAATATATAAATAACGTACATATAAAATATTCTTTTATTATTCTCTAATATTAATAAAGAATTAGCTCACTGAAAATATTTTTTAAAATTTTGAAAAAAAAGGAGTGAATTTTAAAAATTCCAAATTAAAAATAATAAGTAATTACAATTAGATAGAATGTAACAGCCCTTAAAATTTATTTCAATGCAACATGGACATGAAATTTTCTTTTCTCAAACAACCAAATATGGAACCAAAATATAAGTTCATTGTTTAACAAAGAAACATATTGTAAGTTTTCATGAATTTTAGTAAGAAGACAAATAAAAAGCCTGTCCCAAAAATATATGGACTTTCAAATATCTTGGATTTAAACTCGAATTCTGGATACATTCCTTTGAATTATTTTGAAAATCCTACCTGGCAAAGTTTCAAATTGGTATTTGGAGAATGTGCAATTGTAATGAGAATCCAATAATATTTGAAAACTAAGACCATGAACATCATTTTTTATGCAAGTAATTCCCAAAGGTCTTCAAGTGGATTCGGATGTAAAGGCTGGACAGCCAATAGCAGCCACTTAAGTAAAAGGTGTGAATTAATATGCAGTCCTATGAAAATTTCCATTTTTCACTTCTTAAGATATTTCCTATTAGAAGTATATAGCATTTGAGGGCATTTTTTTTATAATCCTCAGAGAAAGTCAACAATTAAGAAAAACAATATCTATTGTTGAAACAGAAGGTGCACTACAGAACCAGAAAAGTCTCTCTATTGTCAATTGAACTTGCAAATTTCTCATCATAAATCATGCAAATGTAATACCAAGCCATCAGGTCTATCCAATAATTTTTAAAACACTAAAACCATTAATAAGGCCAATGCATGTTTTATTCAGTTCCCAAAATGTACATTCTTCTATAGCACAATTTCAATATAGATAACTCAAACATTTTGTGATTTGTATTGAAATTTGCTTGCCTTTATACAAGAGTGAACAGCAGATATCGAAACAAGAAATACCAAGTCCTCCCAAGTTCACCAACAGACTTGTTTTGGGTTGATACTAATTGAGAAATCTCTGTGATTTTATAATTCAAAGTAGTTACATTGTAAATACAGAAGGTAGAATATACATTAAAAAATATTTATGATGAATATAAAAGCAATTCTTTTATTGTAATATATTTTTGAGACAAAATATTTTGAATTTAATTTTTTTACAAAAAAATAAAATAAAAATAATAATCTGTGTGTTATTTATGCATTGTAATAAATTTATGTTATGATTCCATAGTGATTTTGTTATTTTTAAAATGTAATTAAAAGAAAAATGATAATCCACATAATTTTAAAACATACTGTATGCAGTGTCTAGTCATGAATTATAAACATTTTTTATTTACCTCATTATATTAACCAATAATAAAAATAAGTTTTTATTATTTAGGAGTTTACGGGTGGTTTACAGATAAGACTGTTTGACTTAAGGCTACCTAAGTTGGAACAAATAATTTTTTAAAAAGTGGGATATGTACCTTAAGGTTTTTTTTTTTTTAAACTAACTAAAATGCAAGAAAAATTTTGGCATTTCCTCATGATAACTCCCGAAAATATTACTACACAAAATTAATTTTTACACAATTTTAAAATTAAAAAATAGATATAATTTAATAAATTCTAATTTAATTATCAAGCAATTATTTTTCTGAATTTCATCACTTTTTTGTAACATAATTTTTTAAAAATAAATTTTATTATTGAACTAAAAATTTAAAATGTTTTCATTGTTTTATTAAACATTTAATCAGATGAGGATGTTCTCCCATTGTTGGATGCTGAGGTAAAAAAATTCTGTTTAATATCTAAGTGGTTAATTACACAAGGGTAAAAAAGTGTAGCTATAGTACAGAAAAAATTAGTAGAATGGAATTAATGCCTCACTGCATTACAACAGTTCTATACATAATGAATAGAATATATACAATATTATTAAACTAATATAATTTTTATGTCTACCACAATTTAATATCAGAATAAATTCTTAAGGGAATCGTGGACATGAGATAATTAGTTGAAAGTAAATACTATGGGTATTCACAGCAAACCAGCAGGTTTCAAAAGACTGTTAATATTCAATAATATTAAAGATGTCAGTAATTTTACTTAAAGATAAATGAATACTATGTAACCACAAAATGACTACTCCCTCCCACCCATTGACATTTGGATAAATTGAATGATCGAAAAGTTGCAGCAGAATAGGTGCAAACTTCGAATGCTTTCTAAGAGTCATTAGCAGCCATTGTACAGCTCTTCCTATTGGAGGGAAGTTCTGTCATCTATAGGGTATGTCATCTCCACATCAGTTCTATACCCAATAGGATGGTGAAAAGTAATCCACATGCAGGATCACCATCATTTTATCACCATTTTTGAGATTGTTTTGATAAAATATTCAAATTATTTCAATAATTAAAATTAAAAATATTTAACTTACATACTTTTATACCATTTTCATTGTCTTATTTGATATTCTTTTTTATACTCATCCTAACTTCTATTTTTTATCAAAAATATGGAATTTTTTATAACTTACTTAAATTTTATAATGCATACATAACTATAACATACATTTTACTTAATAAAATCTTTAGTATAAAATTTTTCAATAAAATAAAAATTTTACATTTTCAAGTTCCAAAGTTTCATTCATTCCCATATGTTGCAGCATGCTCATGACATCAGTAGGATCTGTTTGCAGAACTAATCTATAGAGTTCCACAAAGCCTTCAAAAGTTAACTGCTGATTTTCCGTTTTAAAGTTATCTGAAAAAATGAAGAATACAAATTTTGAATTATGACTAGAATGAATAATATGATCAATTTATTATTATGTTATAAAACATTATGTAGATAAGAATAAAAATCTAAGATGAATATAAATGTAAATCCAATCTTCATTTAAAAAGTTAAAAAAATGGTTTTTAAACCATAATATTTAAATTATTTCAAGAATTTTTTATTAATTAAAAACTAAGCAAGTTTATTATAAGTAGGAATTTTTTCATGATAATTTGCAAAAAAGTTACAGCATAAAAATGATTTAACAACTAATTCAAAATTTTTGTGAAGACTTTTTAATAATACCAATTGAATTTCTGTGCAATTTCTTCTAAATTTTGACAACTTTTAAACAATATTTTTGCATAATTTTAAATGATGGCACAATTGTTGCACTGAAATTTAAACCACTTTCTTTGTTTCATGAAATATTTACTTGCAATAAATGTAATTTAAGGGATTGAGGTTTTTCTAATTATCAACAAAGCTTACATGAGGAAAGACAAAATTAAAAATAAAATACAAAACCATAAAAGATAATTATAGTTTTATATAGAGTAAATGTGTGTATTAGATTTGTGGCACTATGATACTATGGGATTTGATTCCCTTAAGAAAGGATTGCACAATAAATAGTAAAGATGTAAAGCAGTTAGTATAAGATGTAAAAAAAATGTATCTAGATAATTTGATGTTTAAAATATCTTTACTGAAGGAATGAAAGTATTAAACTATGCATAACAATATTAGTATAAACTATTTTACAAATATTTCTAGCATTCAATATTCTGAATGTCAGAAAATATCATATCAATATTATTACACATTAGATGCTAATAAAATTTAATAATTTAAAAATTATTGTGATAAGAGGTATAACTGAAATTAAATATAACCAATACTTTTAACAAACCAGATAATTATCATAGACAGCTAATATACTATATATACAATGATACATGCAAAGTATTTGTGATTTAATGTTGTTGTTTTTTAAATTTTAGGATGAGTAGGTTCAAGTTTTCTGTCAATGTATCCATGATGTTACAGAAAAAGTTCAATTTTTTTTTTTGACTATTAAGATTACTTTCTAAGAGTTATGATTAGTAGTTAAACTCTGTAGAGGAAGACAAAAAGATGGAAAAAGAAAATATGTGAAAGTATCTTTAACTTATACAATTTTAGAAGGGAATTTTTAAAAGAGGCATCTTGGATTTGATATGCATTAGAGTTAGTGTATGAAAAATGAGAGCTCGTGCAGCAGAAGAAAAAGTTAACTCAAAAGTTGAAGTGAAGCCTTATTTTGAGTGATTTGAAAATAATTATTTTAATACTACATAAAACAAATAAAATAAAAAGCATCTAGCTTAAGGAACTTTAAGATAGGCAGGAAAAGAAACATTTATCACTGATAAGAAATAAAAAGAATATTATATTTAAGACTGATGGATATTTATGAAGTTGGATAAAAAAAGATAAAAACATTGATAATAGTTATGAAATTCTGACACTAAACACAAATTACTCATTCAATGTTTTGATAAAGTAAAGCATTCTTTTTAGTTGCTTACAGTAATTTATTTTCGAACAAATTGAAGCAAATTTTTAGTGATATAACACTAATGCATTTTATTAACTCTGGATACTTTGCCTTTAACTGCATGTTTACATTATCATTTCACCATATAAATTAACATACATCATCAACAATTATTATTTATTAATAATAAAAATAGAAAATTTAAAGATGACTTTTTAAAATAAAAAAATTCTAATTTCTTTTATACCTTCAACAGTATTCCATTCTTCAGCTGCTGTTTCACCAGATACATGACGAATGAAATAATCAAATTCAGTTGGATTAAGAAGCCCATTTTCATCAAGATCAATGCAATCAAAAATAGTTTTCAAAGATCTTTCACATGCAGATGTTAAAATGACACTGGAATCTTCCTCAACATGTATCAATGAATCCAAGTTCAAGCTGTCAAAAGAATTTGATTTTTTCAACATGTTCCATTTCAGCAGGATAGGTATTAGAATGTATTTTCCTTTCTTCAAAGCATATTTTAAGGTACAAAAACCCTGAAAAGAAAATTATTATAAAGAATAAAGTTTCAAATGGATTAAATGCATCAGAGTGAGAAGCAAAACAATATTTAAAAGCATGCAGATATGAAATTCTCAAAAATGATTCAAAGTAACCAAATAAATAAATAATAATGTATATTTCAATAAAAATGCAAAGTGACTGTAAATTTTAGTAACAAAGTATCACAAATAGAGAGAAAGTGTTTAACTCAGCTGCTAATTTCAGTGAAGTGTGCCCATAAGTATGCAAAATAAACATGAAGCTCAATATTAAAAATAGTTATACCATCCAATAGACCAAGAGAGTATTTGAAGCTTTGAGCAAGTCTTATGAAATTGCCATTGAATGAAACCTCGATCCATTCATATAAAATTTTTTAAATAAAAATTGTATCTTGTCAAAAATGAAAAAGATTTTTTTTTAAATTCTTATATCATAAAAAAATTGAAACAACAACAAGCAAACATGACATGCCTTATATTTTAATAAATAATTACTTAATCACTGATAAAAATTAAGGTAAAAAATATTATGCCTTAGATGTCTGTCACCCTTGCTATGCCATTGATATAAAGATGGATTACTGGAGCAGGGATGCAGTATGACAAATGAAGAGGTATTATTTTATCAGATCAGATCTTTAAATAGATCTTATATATGCTTATGTGCTATTTATAGATATTTACTTGAGATCTGATTATATACAATTATAATCAGATTTTAATAAATATCTTTAAATAGCTCTAGGAAATGTATGATATCAACTGATATATTCTGAGTGTTGTAAAATATTGTGAAGATATAAAAATAAAATGTTTGAACACACTTAGTGATAAAGATAAGAGTTTACTTTTATCTACAGTATAGTTTTCATATATGAAGAGATCTCTGGAATACCGACACAATAATAAAAATCCCTGTAATAAGTCATAAATGATTACTAGGTTTTTAGGGAGAAAAAGGATATATCTCATGGTTTGTGAAGAATGTTGCATAAAAATTGCATCAACCAAATAGCAAAAGTAGCAATTTGGTGAACCAGGTATTATCACAAAGACAGACTATTATTCCATCCATTTGAAAGATGCATGTCATTGATGCATGGCATTTGAAGTGATGATGAAAACACATGTTAGGTAAATGAACAGAATATCATGTTTTTTTTAAAAATATATAAATGGAAGTAGTTTCTACAAGATGAAAGATTCTAGATATTAAATGGCATAAAGTAGCAAGTAATTAGATCTCAGTATTGCAACTATTAGGAAACAGATTGTTTATCAACTATGGAATAAATTGTATCACATATCATGTGGGGGTAGCTTTATATTGAGTGAGAGAACTAAGTTGTATAATTTTAATGAAACCAGAATTAAAGACAAATGCTAGCAAATAAAGATATCCTAAAATTTAGTAACCCTGCACCATTTTTCTTTAGGGACAAATATACCAGAAATTAAATATATTACTAGAATAGAGTACTTAAGAAAGAAGTTTTTTTTATGCATTCATACCCAGAAGTGAACAAAAAATATTTAACACAAATACTAATTAAGAAATGGATATGTCATTTCAAAGTTACTCATAAAACTTACATCACATTCATGAAGTTAACTTCTAGAATCATGAATCTGAAGAAAGTTGTGCTTTTGAATTAAAAAACTATTTACCATTGCAATTCTTCATTTTTATCTGATATTTTAATATAAGTTTATTATATCTTTTTCTCAATAACGCTCTTTGTTAAATAGTTGCAGTATCTATCTCTCTAGCTACAATAGCAGATTAATCATTGTAAAATATTTAGGTACACAATAAGGGTAATAGTGATAATTTTATAAAAAAAACATACAATATTTGTGAAATTTTGGAGGAAAAAATCATACAGCCTCTACTGTATGTCAGCTCAAATTATATGAGTATGTGTGTAAAATTTATAATAATTGAATAATTTATAAGATACAAGTGCTTTTTTCATGCTTCAACCATACCATATTATTTATGATAGCATTAACTACGGTCATTTTTATTTGGTAATAATGACTGTTTTTAGTAGAATGAAAATTAATGATTGTTGTTGAATACTTTTGATTTATGATCAGCAACTCACTGATATCATAAATACAAATGATGTGACAAATAGATTAAAATTTTAAATTTATTCTAGTAAAAACATCCTCAAAATTTTGATATCTGACTACACTTACTTTTAAGCAATTATAATATATAACAGAATGTCTTATGAAGTAATAAAGAGACAGTACAAAGCAATAGGCAATAGGAAAAAGCTAATTTCCTTAAACTGATCTCCAAAATAATAATAATAATAAAATAAAAATATTATGCATGCACTCATGGTGGTACTAAATCAACTTTGTTCTCTAAGCTTTAGGGAAAATGTATGTATCCAAAGGTGGAATCATTTAACTGACATTTTTGCTAAATTGAAATAGCATGAAATTCTACTTTAATGATTTTTTAAAAATAATTAATAATGAAGCAAATAAAAAGTTTATAGTTATATAAATAAAATTTCAGATCTTAAACACTTTTTTAAGATAATATAATTAATATATGTTATATTCTTAAAACCTGTAAACAATTAAATGTCAAGTTAGAATAGTTACAGAAATATCTTTACAATAAATCTAAAATTATTGATAGATAAATATTTCTACAGGTAACTAGAATTAAGATATACTATAATAATAAAAAAACATTATTCTTTTTTAAGACACTCAAATTTTACTCAATTCCCAAAGCTAAACATTAATTAATTATAAATTTTAAAATCAAGTGCATGATTTATATTAACATTGATAAGATAAATAATTTGAGAGCATAAAAATTAAAATGCAAGTTCAATGAGTAAAATTTAATTAGCCTAAAATACTCACATCTTCATTCAGGAATGATGAGGATGTAGCAAAAGTTTTATTCTTGCCATCTTGAAATAACAATACTTCCACAGGAATGTTAGGTGTAGTCTCACCTAGTAGAGATTACAATATTAAATAAATATTTTCACTTTTAAAACATTAAATTTAGCATAATCAAATTTAAAAAATGTACCTTTATCTGTTATAGCTGTAACAAATATTTCAACAACAGTATTTTCCAGCACCTCCAACTGATAACGGTAACTGAGCATATCACCATCCACATGGAAAAGCACACCTTTAAGAAATTTGTTGAGAATCCTCTAAAAGAGAAATATACAGAAGTTAAAATTTATCTTCTGAAAATAAGTAACTAAGCACCATGATAACACAATGCCCTCAATTCAGCCGATGGCAAAGGATTTTTCTTCAAATTATCAAGATAATAATATTCTACTGAAAAAAATCCAAAATAAATGTCAAAATAATTGATTTCTAGAAATATTGTGGAAACTTCCTAAGCCTCCCCCTCCCCCTACAACATTGTACAATCATAGAAAAAGTGTAATCCGAAAAAGATTTAACATACTCCATGTGGTTTTTTGAATTTAGAATTTCAGGAGGGCCTTTTTATATTATAATAAGAGCAAACATTAAAATTTCCAAAGGTAACACCCATCTTTATTATCAAATTTTAAAACTACATGAAAGGTTATTTTTATATTTCAAGAAGTCTATTTGTTTTGAAATTAAGTGCTGCAAAATTTTGACTTTCAAATGTTGAAATAAAATTTTAAATTTTAATTCATAACTTTGAAACTTATAAAACTGTTGACGTATATTATTTTTCTTATAAAAATACAAGATATTCTACATATTTTGCATACATATTTGACATGAAAAAGTAATTTTTAATAAGTAATTTTTTTAAATTTAGTCTAACTTTTTTTAAATTATAAATTAATTACATTTTAGCATAAATCAAAGGATAAGAACATTTTATGGAGACATGCTGAATTTCAGCTCATTCGTATGAGTAGTTTTCCCACTACAATAAGTTTTCTGTATTAATTCTGAAATGATGTAATTAAGGGCACATTCATACAATTCATTTGAGTAGTTCCCCCATTACATTAAGTAATCTGTATTTCTTTCTGAAGTGGTGTAATTAGGGACATTTATACATTTCAAAATATAGATGGCTTTTTAGTCATAATTGATATGCTACTGATAATTTCAAAGATATTATTTTCCCAAATATCATTTTTTACACAATCGTAATATAAATATAATATTTTTTAAAAATTGGGAGCAACAAAGAATATGAACTCAAAATAGAAAAAAAAATTCCTTTACCATATTATTTTATTAATAGTTGCAATTTTTATAGGCAGAATATAGTTTCAGTCCCTGTAATAAGCTAGAATTTCTATCTGTTAACTCATAACATTACTTACAGAATATAGAACTTATGAAAAATACAAATTTTATTTTGTATTTATTATTTTGTAGGATTTAGCTATCCAATTTTAGAAACTCTGGGGAAAATTAATTCTCTTAGTAAAATATTATCTATATTTTCTAACTAGAGAAGGGCCATTATTGTTTATTTCTATTTACTGACATTTAATAATATAATATTTCTTGTACAAGTCTCAAAATTTCATAAAATTAATTTGCAATAATGATAATTGTTAATTAAAAATGTAAATATATTTAATAAATGAATTATAATTATAAATAATTAATATTTAATTTTTATCTTCTACTCATACAACATAAATTTCCATTTTGATGTTTATATTGTAATAGAAAAACAAGATCAGGTACAATTTAACAAAACTTTTAATGCTCTTTAATATTTCTTTTCTGAAAAGAACTAAGGTTCTTCAAAAAATTTTGTATTAATATTTTGTCATGAATGAAATGGCAAACGTTTATACCATGTGGATTGATGCTTTAAAAGTATGACAAAAAAAAAATTATTACTGATGTCCAGAGAACATCTAAATTCTACAGAAATATGGAGGGGAAAAAACTTTTAATAAAAAATGTCAAATATCTCTCCATGTAGTCATGATATATTAACCAAAATTTGTACTCTGGATAATTTTCTAATAGGAAATTTATCCACAACATCAAAAAAAAGGGTGTTGGCATAGGAAATTCCTAAGTTTGTACAATTTGAAATATGTAGATACCCTACCCCCTTCAATGAAAATTTTTGGTACAGGATCTTTTAACATTTATTATTATTTTTAAAATGGTTATCACATAGAATAAATGATTGCAAAATAAATCAGAATATTTAAAATAGAATTTTGACCCTTAATTATTTTCTAATTTAGTCTTTAATTTATAAATATATTATGGAATCATAAAACTGATTTCCCTTTTCCCCTCAAAATTTTTAACAGTTGATAGCACTCATATGCAATTAAATTCAATTAAAAGTGATTGGAAGCTAAGTTATGAAAATGTCTTAATTACTGATAGTATATAAATACACAAAATTTAAAAACCCAAGCCCATCAAGTTGCGAGAGAAAAATCAATTACAAAATATAATCCTCCAAACAAATTAAATAAAAAATGTAAAATATTTTCATTATACATATTTAGATACCAAAGACATCATCTTATAAAATGCATGTAAAAGAAATAACATATATAAGTGGAAAGAATTACAGCAGTTTTTTAGAAGTGATAAACTTAAAAAATAATGGCTAAGAAGAAGTATCAAAGATGAAAAACAATGACATTAAATGTAAATTCAATTCACAGAGATCCATAAAATTATAGCTTTAAAACAATATGTAGAATTTATTATAACCAAATATTTATAATAACAATAAGCAATGCCTAATTAATAAAATATTTACAATAGCATGAAAATACTCAGAACATTATGTTATCAATCATCTTATTTGGAATGATAAAGTAAAATAATATTTTATCATTTGTTTTCTATATAAGTAATTATTTGCAAGTGAAATAATGATAATGAATATTTTAAAAGAAGAGTAAATAAAAATGCAAATAACCATTATTTTCTCAAATAAAAAAAAGATTAACACTTGTCATCATGTTGATTTCTATGAAATATTAACATATATACATTATATTTATATTGCAATCTCAAAAATTTAAAAACATAATGAAAAAGAAGTCTATTGTATTTGAAAGAAGAATTTGCTTGGAGGTACTATACCTGAGTTGAAATAGTCTTCTCGTATGGAGAATTAGTTGTTTTAGCAGAACCTGCAACAGGAAAAGATACAGTAAAATAGATCATATCAATGTAAATGAATTAAAAGTATGTGACTTATGATATGCAAATCAGAATATATAGAAATCTAACAATGACACAAACTTATTGAGAATTAAGTGCAAATAATTTTATTATTAACAATTATATAAATATTATAATACTGAAGCCATGAATCATAGATTTAAACAAAAAAATTAGTTCAAATATTTATTCTGCATTTCCTGAAAGTTATATCAAAATTAATTCTGAAAAACTGATTCATTACTATATATATATATATTTGTAAATTAAAGATAATGAAAAAAATACATATGATCAAAAACCAAATATAGCAGATTAATCTGCTGAAATTACAATAAGATATTAACAAATTATATTCATACAAAGCTTAATAAAATAATTTTCTCCAAACTTTTTCACATAACTTTTCACTAACAAAAGAATATATGCTATTACTGTAAATAAAAAAGAAAATTTTCAAAATATAATTACCCTTGCTCCGAGTGAATGTGCGAGTATTTATTCCTGGACCCTGAATAGCAACTTTTCCATTTTCCAGAGCACTGTTAAAAATGCCCTTTATAGACAGAATAGAAGAACACAAACTTACAAAATCCAGCTTGTTATCCTTCACATGATTTTCTGTTTTAATAAGATCGAGAATTTCTTTAGCATCAGCCGAATTTTCCTGCAATAATTTTAAACTATAACCAAAAAGTAATAAAAAATAATTCAAATTGTAAAGACTATGTAAACATAGAAATTCATAGAAGAACCCATATTGCGAAGGAAATGACATTACCTGCTCCAAAATTTGTTTAAAATGATCAAAGTCAATGACTCCCAGCTCACTACCTCCTAACATCTTAAAGGCATGCAAAAATCTCTCAATAAAATTGACATCATTATTGTTTAAAGATTCCATCATGTCCATTTTAGCAGACTGAAAATAAATTTTAAAACAGAAACCTTTTACTGTTGAGTTGTTTTCCTACTGGCATACAGATGTTCAATTGCTATTCATGTTGGACTCGTCCCATTAAAAAATAAATAAATGAAGTATTTGAAAAAAACTAATGTCTTATTATTTGATTTTCAAGACGAAATGCGAATTTATTGACTAATATAATATAAATGGAAGAACGTAGTTCATATTTTTTTGTTCATGGATCTAAGAGCTAACATTTGAATTCAAGGATAAACCGGCGGATACTTTGGTCTGTGGAAGTAAACATTCGATTTTTTTAAACATTATTATTTTTTGATTATATTGCTTTAAATCGTATTCAATCCATAGGGTCAATCTGCATAGTCGAAATAGCTAAATTGAAAAGTAATGAAATAAATACCTCTACAAAACACCCAATAAAATGTCTGTAGTTCGTCGAGAGCAGAATCAGTAGAATGGTGGTAGATGCCTATAAATATAAGTCACTGTCATGGCCGTATTTTATCTTTTATTATCATATCACTTATTGCTTTTCTATTTCTTCAATAATAAATAAAATTCAATCTGTGATAGTAGGAGAATTAACTCAGAGTTCAATTCAATTTATAGTATGAGAAATAAACGTAAACGTTTAGGGTAATTACTATATAAGAGGGCTATAAATTTTGTAAACTTATGCTATGACAAAGTTTTAGTGATAATTCTACTCAATTGTACTTTTTATAATTAAAAAATAATTCATTTTCATTCATATTTATGGAGATTTATTTTCTTTGAATTTGCTTTCTCAAAAAGTTATTTCAATGTGTTTATGAAAATGTAATAAATTATTTTATATTAGAATAAAATAAATTTTATAGCTTGATAAATTAAAAAAGGTCATTTAGCATCCATTTACGTAGCTTTAATGAAAGTTACCCTTTTCTCTGAATGTAAATTTGATTAATATCTTTTAATGCAGCATTATCAAAAATAGAATTGTAAAACTTTAATTCAATAATTCATTCCTAATAACGAACATTTTGAGATGAGAAATATAATAATAGTTCATAAAAAGAATTGAGATTTATTTATAGTTAAACTAGCTGACCCGGCAAACGTTGTTTTGCCATATAAATAATTTCCTAGTAATAAATAATTTCTAGCATTCCCGTACCCGGCATTGCTCGGGTAATGGAATTAGTGGGGGATAACAGTGCTACGTGCACTTAGTTACGAAATTCCTCTATAATAATTACTTATTGTCTATAATTTTTTCCTAATTTTGGGAGGGTCCCGGCGCCCCTGGATTCCTTATATATATGCCCTTGTCCTTACCGATCCTTAAGGATGCTTTTAAAGTAGTTATTTTCTTTTCAAACGCAGGCCATCTACATTTTATTGTTATACCTGTGTTTAAGCAAGAACTTCTTTGTATACAACATTTTTTGGAGTTTTTTTTTCTGTTGATAAATTCATTAAGCTGCTAGATGAACTGACTCGGGAGAAAGCTACATATAATTGGCCGTTTGAAAAACATTCTCCTCTTAAATTGATCCCTGCTACTTTTAATTTCTGTCCTTGTGACTTATTAACGGTTATTGCAAAGCAAACTTTTACGGGAAACTGCACTCTTCTAAATTCAAAAGGATAGCCCGACGGAATTAGTGGACTGCGGGTATTAAAACCAACACTCCTCGAGCACATCCAGTAATAATCGTAGCTTCGATTACATACTTATTAAGTCTAGTCATTCGTAGTCTGGTGTCATAGCATAATTTAGGTGGAGGAAGGTTTCGTAGTTGCATTACTGGTGTCCCAACTTTCAGGTGAAGTATGCGAGATGGAAAAACTGGAATGAATTCATAAGACGCGTAATTTTTGCAGGATTGTTTTCAAAATTGATCAGGGTGTGCCAAAGCAATGCCAAATTATACAAAAAAAATTTAGTCTCATTTTTATTTATCAATAGATTAGATTTGTAATGTTGAAGAGGGAAACCCAATAAACGACAAAATAATTTTTAAATGCGCAATTTTCTATCAGATTTTTTCAATCTTTCACACGATTTTGAAAAGTTTATCGAATTTTATGTAAAAAAAATTTGATTGAGTTATCTTGAAAAGTTTCGGCGTAATTCAATATTAAAGCGAAATTTTGCCTCTTCGTTAAAAAATTCGTCAAAAATTCAGTTTTAAAAATTCGATTTTTTAAATTATATTGCAGAATACTATATCGTATTGCCTTTCAGGAAACATATTTTCTGTATTTTTCCAGCTAAGCGTCTATTTTACAGGGCCGTTCAAGAAATAGACCCTCCAAAATGAACCTTTTTTTAAAAAATCGATATTTAATTTTTGCGTCGACATTTCGTAAAATAAATTATATCTCCGTGGTCTACGATAAAAAGTCCATCCGATTCCACAGCGATATTGAGTATAAGTTGAACGGACGCGTAACGATGGCAATTTTAAAAACGCGGTTTTACTGGACGAAAAGGTACTCATGAGCGATCGCTTCTCCGGAAGGTCGGGTTTCACTCGGAAAGTAACTTTACAGGTTTTAATTTCACAGAAATTAAGGGGTTTTAATTAATTTCTCCTGAACTAATTGATATTTCGGGATAAAAAATAGATGTTGGCCGATTCTCATAGATACCGGATAAGCACAAAAAATTTCATCAAAATCGGTCAAGCCGTTTCGGAGGAGTATGGCAACGAAAACTGTGACACGAGAATTTTATATATTAGATTAAAATTTCTAATCGAAATAACTACAAATAATAGATACTTATTTGCAAATTTCTTTGATTTATGAAAAAAAAAAAAAAAATTGTACTCAAGTCTTTATATTTTAATACATAATTTATCACATAATATTTATAAATTTATCACATTCTCAAATTTTGAAATCTCATGTTATATTTGTGGATGACATTCTATTGATTCATAAATTAGGATATTATAGAACTGAAAATGTTCAATATATCCGAATAATTCAATTGATATATACAAAAAGTCCTTTATATGTTGTATAAAATCATATTTTAAATAGATAGAAGTTTTATACATTTGCTAAGAATCTATTTTACATCTAAGAACTAAATAGAAATTGTCTCCCGAAATTTTCTCTCATTCCTCTAATAAAATTATCATTTCCCCCCTAATATTACAAACAAATTGTAAACCTTGCACAAGGCCGTGAATGTAATAAATACTCAGATTTTTATTTTAAGATTCCTGAACATGAAAGTTCTGTTCTTTAGTAAAAATTAATACTTAATTAATTAATATTTAACAAAACTGTGTGTGTGTGTATGTGTTTATCAAAAACTTTTTTTTTGTTTTTTTTACGAACATATTTTCACATTGTTTTTAAATTCAAAAATCGTATTTTGATCGTATCGTATTGAGGTTAATTTAGTTGCTTTGAAAATGTTTCTTAGTTTTGACGATTTTTTAAAATAATTTTTTACTTATTTAAAATTAATTATTATTT
>JAOUZG010021179.1:737579-749796 GCA_026289955.1 Argiope argentata
TATCTATCTATCTATCTATCTATCTATCTATCTATCTATCTATCTATAATTAGCCGAATGGGTCAGCATTTCTCGATTTTTGTTTTCTGCTTAGCAACACATTTGGCGATTCATTTTTATTTATACATATTTAGGTTTCAAACTGCAACTACCAGGTTTTCAATTCAGAACGTAAGAATTTTGATCAACGGTACCTAAATTATTTCTGTAAGATGCGCTCTGCAACTGAAATTTCCTAAGAATTGTGATTAAACCATACAGAATTTCTGATTTCTACCGGATGAGACGGGAAGCCGAGGGGAAAGAGTCTTTCCGTCAGGATTTCCGACAGGAAATCCATTGATCCAGTGACCCAGAGGATGGATTCCACAGCTGTTCTGTGGCCTCGCAGAGTGTTATCGTGACTCGCTTTCTACATTTTGTTTTCACAGATTTGTTAATGAGGTGTTTCAAAAGATCCACTGTACAGAGGTCTTCTATTCGAATTTTTTTAAAAACTTCATTCCCAGAAGCTTTTTTTGTTCATTCAAATGTTTAATTAAATTTATGGTTAACTTTGGTTATCAAAATTTGAATTCCATTTTGAGATGATGACATGAAATAATGTTGAGGGGATTTTTATTTAAGAAAACAACTTTTTTAAAATCAATTCCTAGTTTGGATATTAATTATTATTTTTTTTATTTTAGTTACTTTTTATTAAATAACTACAATTCTTGTTCTCGTGTCCCGCTTTACAACGGAAGGTTTACAGTAGTTCTGAGGGCTTAGACCCCAGAGCACCTGAATAAAGATAACCTTCGATTCAATACTCCCAGTAGTATAACTCTCGACATGGAGAACTTTGTAACTAGGTCCGAAGTCGTAGCACAAGGGTTACGAATACAACACCCTACCAATCAGGCTATCCCGATTAACAATTCCAACTACTATAAAGAACTATTATAAAGGCTAGAAAGTTAGTTTTTAATTAATTAATAAAAATTAATGAATTAATATTTGAAAAAACTGTATTAACATCAAATGCCATTCACTACAAGTTTAAAAAAGTTACTTGAACTTGATTGGATGAATAGAAAGTATTTTATTAACGATTGAAAATTTGAACAAGATATATAAATACAGAGAGAGAGAGAGAGAGAGAGAGAGAGAGAGAGAGAGAGAGAGAGAGAGAGAGAGAGAGAGAGAGAGAGATAATAGTAGGAAATTGAATGACACGTTGAGGATTAGTATATATCGAATTAAACAAAACCAATGGATAATAAACGACAATTAAAGAAAAGGATACCAATTAAAAAAATTAAATATATCGCTTGATATTCTTTCAATTAATTTCAAAGATTTTGATTCAAATTTATATTTCTTAAAATTAGTAAACAATTGTATAATTTCTGAATAAATGATTTCTGATTCTCTATATCATAAAATTTTTTAGCATCTAAAAAAATTTAATATCAAAATGCAGTTATTTTTTACTTATTTATTGCAGCAAAAAAAAAGTCTTTTAAAAATGGAAATTTTTGGAAATTTTTTCAGTTTAAAATGACTTTATGTTATTTGAAAACGGGTCATTGACATAACTATATAAAATTTTGAATTAAAACATAGAGTATAAATTTAATTTAGATTCTTTAATTTAATTTAAAATTCACTTTTTTTAACATTTAAAAATCCCAGTGCCCGAAATATCACACAGGGATTACAGAAGTAGACAACACGTTTCATAAAGAGGTCACAGACAGAACCGTTGTTCACGCATCACGTTCACTTGCACAGCCCATTTTGCAGGGGGGGGGTCACATTAATATATACCACAGAAGAACAGATAAAGAACAACCATGCCTGAACTATGACTCGAACCCAGGACGCACAGATCACGGGGAAGACAAACTACCTCTATGCCAGGACATCGACTTAAAGCTCTCTTATGATTAGTTTTTAGATTTCATACATTTAAAATCTATATAATCTTTGGGTAAAACATTATAGGATGACGTCAATCATTGAGAAGGTTGACTGACTGTAATATAGAAGATTAAAACAATCAGGTATAATTTTATCTTCAGTTGAAAAATCCATCTGCAAAGAAGAAGTTAATTACTTTATTAATTTAATATATATCTATATTAATAAAAATGGAACTCGAAATGCGTTGCTAAGCGCAAAACTAGAGAACGGCTCGACCGATTCGGCTAATTTTTGTTTTAATATTTTCGGTAAGACACGAGGATGGTTCTTATGGAGAGAAAAAACAAAACAAAACAAAAAAACTGCGTGGAAAATAGTTAAAACGACACTTTTCTTACTTTCCCGCCAAAAATCTTCATTTCCTTCCCCCACACCAACTGAGTAAGATAACAGGAGGTAATAAATTATGATTTGTTTAGAAAGAAATACGCGAAGTCAGTTGGTTTTCATTCATAGATAACGGGATGTTTAAAAAAGAAAATAAATAGCTGCTTTTATTATTAGTCTGTATGGATATTTCATCTATGCCTGCTCAAAATAAAGTCATTATAAAGTAATAAATAAAGAAAAAAAGAATAACAGAGAGCAAAAAGGGTTTGTAAAAAGAAAAGTAGTGAAGAAAAAAAGAAAAGAAAAATAAAGAAAAGAAGGGTGTGTATGTGTCAACTTTATTTCCTCTGTGCGCGGCATTTTCCAAGCTGTTTTTAAACTTTCGCATCTCTTGAAAATCAATGGTGTCTTTATTTGTTTAGTGTGTTTACATTTATGAAAATTTGAATCTCATTATTCTATAAAAACGTAGAATTTTAGACCTTTCCCTCCACCATTTAAGTAAAATATCAATTCCGGGACAATCATTGCTCGGATAGAAAGAGAAAGTTGAGTAGTACAATGAACAGAACATCTGAAGAAAATTATACTAAATAATACTATAAATGAATTATTTGATTATCAAAATTTGTTTGGTTTAAAAATATTTTGGTGAAAAACCTGTTATGAGTCACAGTTACATAAATGAAAGTGAATGAAACAGTTACATTATATGAAAATTTTAGCGAGCATTAATACTGGCAAACCGACTGGTCGCCAAGGGCGGCTAGTATATATATATATATATATTTGGAAAATTAGCTCTTAACAAAAACTGGAAAAATTTCTGTTGACCAGAATTATTTTATTTCTAAGAATAGAGCAAGCATTACTGTGTTTGGAATCAGTGCCTGTTTGTAAACATTGAATGCGTATAATGTGAGAATTCTGATCAAGTGCAGTGATACTGCTGTTGTTGGCACTTTCTATGTCCAAGCTCGCTGAGGTAGCCAGCGATTTAACCCTAATGAGCGTCTCTCGTTTGAAGTAGCGCCAGCTAGGGCCAAGAGTACGACTTTTGCTACTCAATCATCACATTCGCTTGCACAGCCCCTTTTACATGGAGGTAATTTCACGCTCTTTACAGATAGAAAACAGAAGAACAACCATGCCCGAACAGGGATTCGATCTCGGGAGTCCCAGATTATGAAGTAAACTCCCTACCCCTATACCAGGTCGCTGGCGCACTGATTCTTAATTCTTGGTTGGTTACGGGTAGAATCTTGTATAACAACAGCCCATAAACTACAATATCTTTAAATTGGCATTAATCGATCTCGCCAATGAGATTCGCGGACATCTATTACCAAGCAGATACAACACCATATGATTATCAAGCGGATATCAATTTTTTCTTTGTCACAAAATAAAATATACAAAGAAGTATTGCAATAATTAAAAAAATTTGAACTCGAGATTTTCACGAATCTCCAAACTTTTCGGATTACCCTGAGTCAGTAAAATAATTTGTAGTGATTATATCTATCCATGACACAATAAGTAAATAATTATTTAGTCAAAAGTCGCATCTGTTGTTAATAAAGCAATATTGGTAAAATTTTAAGAACGCATCTGCTTTCAAGTAAGCTACATATTAATGCCGGCTTTCTGGCACAGAGGTAGCGCGTCTTCCTCGTGTTCTTGGAATCCAGGATTCGAGTCCTGGACTGGGAGTCCTGGTTAGGGTATGCTTGTTCTTCTGTGTTATTCTATCTGTGAGATGTGTGACTGTACCCCCCCCCCCCCCAGTAAAAAGGGGCTGTGCAAGCAAATGTGGTGAGTGTGTAGCTAAGTCGTACTCTTGACCCTGGTTGGCGCTACTTGAAAACAAGAGACACTCCTTTCGGCTTAAATCTACTGCTTATCAGAGAAGAGCTTGTACATGGCAAGTGCCATTAGTAACAACAATATACATATTAATAATGGAATACTGGTAAAAGCAAGTAAAAAAAAATCTTCAACCGATAATTTCTTGAGGCCAATAATTCTAATTTTTCCGTAAATTTCGGAGACATAAAAACTTTCTAGCCAAAACAACATCATGTTTTCAAATGAAAAAAAAATAATAATACAGTGACAAACTTATAGAGCCTCACAAATTAGTTATTTACCTGAAGTCCAAAAATAACCTTTCCTCTCTTTGAATTTTATGGCACTTACGCATAGACACAACAAACTGCACTCGTAGTTTGTGCAACACAAAATTGCACTTGTAGTCCCAAAGTTTCATAAAAGTCTGATATATTTATGTCAATGCGTTTTTGAATGATCGTTTTTACATGTTTATGAAAGTACACTGACCGACAGACAAATCAACTAAAAATTGAATTTGGCTCAAAATTCGAAAGGTGTCTGCTTCATAGACGTCAAACCCGTGAATAGAATTTTATCTAGCTATCGTCATTTTGCAACTATTGTATAAAATTTTTACGAACAGTTGGGCATAACTTCCTCAGAATATATTTTGCTAAAAATTTGATAGAAATCAGTAAATTTATATACCTTTAGTTATATTTGTCACAGACAAATAGACGGACATTTTATAAAAATATGTTTTTCGAATTCAGGAAAGTCTAAAATGTGGAGATTCAACAAAATCTATTGTTCCATTTTTTTAATGATCACTATAAAAGAAAACTACATTTACAAAAAAGTAAAATAAAATGCTACATGGGAAATTTTCGATATTCAGATGAAATTTTTATGAGATCAATTACTGTTATTTAATACATGTAAAAACAAAGAAAGTTGTATATTGTTAGTATAGAACAGGACAGCATTTCATTATATCTTCCACTTCATGCTCATTACACCGTTTAAATAACCAAGTGGTTATAGTTGCAGGGGCATAAAAAGGTGTTGCGTGTATATTGTTACAAAAAATTAATGGCGGAGGGTTCACTTTTATAGTGGGTGTACGGTGTGGAGACACAATCAGAAGGCCTCAGTAAAACTACAACAACAATGGCGTTTATTTACAAATGAAGACAATAATACAAAGACGACGAATACACAGAAGACAAATATGTACAGCGGAGACGAACTCAGGAGAGCACACAACAGAACACTACAGCAGACAGAAGCCCACGAGTAGTAATCATCCGCAGCTCTCAAAGCACAGACAGAATCAATCAAGAGAGAGAGGTTCCCCGGACCTTCACTCGACGTTCTCTCCAAACGGCTGAACTTATCACTGTCTTCTCGTTTTAGCTACCTACTTACTACCACATGATTGGTTACTCCACACACTATACTTCTCTGCTTCCACAGTAGACAACAGGACTCGATACACATCAACTCAGCACTCGCTTGAACTATACACAACGCTGGCACTCCACCGTCGCTATTCTCAAAGACTTGTTACTTGTCTTTTACTCCAACTTCGCTTCTAGCTCAATTTAATTCACCATACACACACACCTTGAATTAGTCAGCCATTTATAGCTCTCGGAGGCGAGGAGAGAACCTTCTAAGCCAATCAGGTCGTTCTCGGTTTTTATTGGACGAATCAGGAAAATACTTTAAGTTTCTAGTATTATCCAAATTCGTCTCCAAGCCCTGATAAAATTAGCGTGGCCCCCGCTCAGCAAGCAACATGGCTGATTGTAAAACAGTCTTTCTTACAATAGCACTGTTCATGCTGGGAAGTAAAATTACAGGTTTGTAATAATAAGCTTACCTTAATGATATTTATTTTTAAATGAGTTTTATTGAATGATTGACGACGATGGAATTATAAGAGGGAAGGGAAGTTACGATGCTTTTATCTGTTGAATTATCAATCTATTTACATTATCTACATATTATCTACAAATGTTTTACTACATTTTATCTACATATTTTCTATTGATAAAACAAAAAGGAGTTTTTGTTATATGCTGATTATTAAATATAAAATTATTTTATTAATTATATTATATTATAAAATTATTTATATAACGAATTTTATTTGAAATTCAATAAATTTCATATCTAAGATTGAAATTAAAAGTATATGTCACTCATGAATTATATAGCTTTAAAAAGATCCCGCAATTTCTTAATAAATGCTTTTCGCTACTCTGCTCTCTTTTGTGCTGACAGTCATTCGGTATGATTCGGTAAATAATCAATTTAACGATGAGAATATCACGCACAGTGAATAATATACAAACGTGTTTGTTTTTTGGTGCCCTTTTAACCTCACCCAAACGACCCATTTAATGAAATGCATTGACAGGTTACTCGCATGAGTGAGTCGTGGCAACTACAGCTATCATTGCTGTAGGAGATGTTTTTAGGGGTGGATTTCCAACCAGGCAATTGCCAACTGCCTCTCGGTTGATGGGGAGTGTTCCGTTGACAGATTCTAAAAACGTCTGTAAGCCTTGATGTCAAATGAATAAATTAATAAAATATTCAAATATAACACTCTAAAGATACTAAAATAATATGAATTATAAAATAGATGAATAGTGGCAACTACAAATATTACTGTTGGAGCGAATGCCTTCAGCGGTGGATTCATAGTTAGGCAAACTAGGCAATTGCTTGCGACAGCTTGGCTGACCGGAAGAGAAGAAGGCCTCTCTTCGTTTTATAGTAATCGTGTAAACTTATATTCGAACAGACAGACGAACAAATTACCTTTGATTAGAATTTTCTCAAAATTTGTTAGAAATCAGGAAATTTGATGTAAATATCATGTATAAAATTTCAACGGACTAGCTTAAAGTGTTTTTATCATGTCAGAACATAATGTTGTTTTGGGGATGAGGTTTTTGCCGTCAACAAAAATCCGTAGTTGAAAAATAAAAATCTTACTATCTGCACGAACATCTAAAAAAATCAGCTTTTAAGAGCGTGTTGCCATTGCATTTACAAAAGCTCTGATAAAAAAATAAGTGGATGTTTACAGCAAAGAAAACCTAGAAAAATGTCATTTTGAGCACGCGATTATATGAAATGAAATAAATAGGAAATGTGATAATTTTTTAAACAATAAATTCGAGGCAAAGTTTTTTGGATCGTTTGCAATACTAAATTGACTCATTCAATGAAACCATTAAAATGAATAAAAATATAATTTAGCTCGCACGAGCACGTGGTTCTCGGCCGCTCAAGAAATGATGTTCTGACATGATGAATTGAAATATGCATAGCAGATTTCATTTTAATCCCCTTTATGAGTTATTTTTGTTATAGACAGACAGATAGACAGCTCGATGACACTTTCCAAAAATATATTTTTTGAATTCTAGGAGCTTTATCATGGAGATTCACCAAAATCTACAGTTTGGTTGTTAAGATTTCTCTAAGCTGCGTATACAAAAAAAAAGGAAAGAAAGAAAGAGATAGAGATAGATAGAGAGAGAGATAATTAACATTAAAATTGTCGGAAACTATAGACGTTAATGTTTGAGGTATTTCACATTCTTGTCTGATGCGAGATTTTAATGATTTTAAAATTTGCAGCTTTACCTCTAAAACATTATCTTATTCATAGATTAGAATTTTAATATTTGATTCTATAATCTACAAAAACCTGAATGCTAGATTATGAATTTCCCAACTGAGAATTTAGACAATTCTAATTGAAAGTAAAGACCAAAATATTTCAAAATAAATTCTGATTTCGTCTTATTGCTTGAGGTTGGGCCTATTTGTCTATATATGAAGGTTACTTCAAAACACTAATTTTTCCTATTATCTGCTATATGTGCTACAAAAATAGCAAACATTTAAAAAATTCTTACATTATCAGTTTAAAAAAATAAATTTCAGCTTTATGAAAACATTTATGATATTGTCTCTACAGTAGACGAGTCTCGTCTGTCGACCCTTAATAACAGATCAGAGAGTCAAAGGTTCTAGAATGATCAAGCATATCTCAGCTCCTATCGGTTCTATCGTCAAAATTATTGAGGATTCTAGTATTATCCATTTTGTCACCGAAGTTGCTAAGTTTGTCGCCAAGCCCGGAGGTCACTGTTCCGGCAATTGATCAGCATCCAACAGATCGTAAAACGGCCTTTCCTAAGATGGGACTAACCGTCCTGGGAAACAAGGTTATAAATTCATACAAAATATTATTAAATTTCCGAATGACGGCGATGATGACGGCATTTTCATGATGGATTCGATTTTGAATTTTATAAGAATCTATATTATAAGTAGCAATTCTGTGTAACAATTTTTATATCTATCTAATTATTTAATTTTTAAGCTATCGTTTTGACTTGGACACTCAAATTTTCTGAATGAATTTGCTAAAAGATTTGACACACACACACACACACACACGCGCGCGCGCGCGCGCGCTAGCATCAACATTTTTTTAACCACGAAAAAAACCCAGAGGTATTGGCCTCTCCAGAACTTCTCGCATGGTCTCTAATAAAATTTCATGCCAGAGAATACCTTATATGGCAATAGCACGCAACAGCTATGAAATATTAACCTTTGGCGGGAATTTAGTAATTTTTTCTGTACTTATCGGTATTTGCGTATTAGATCGTCTTCGCCAACGATTTAGTAACTCCAACTTAGTAACTCCACCAATGAGTTGCTAACCACCAATGGTTTAGCTACGGATTTAAATTTGGCTGTAAAGATCAATGAATCATACCATTGCCGGATTGTCATAATTGGCGGTTTAGCAACTCATTGGCGAAGGCTTCTAATTTGGCAATAAAGTTTGACGGTCTAATCAGTAAATACCATATAAAGCAACATTTCTTTGTAATTCTTCTATAAAAAGTGCTTTTCAATATGAAAAACAGAAATGAGTATTATCATTACTTACTTGGCAAGGTTCTTGGCGTTTAATCAATTTATATTAATTAATATTTGGAGCAAATAATATCCAAAAATTTAACTTTTGTTTTAGATATGTTTTCTCAACTGATTGAAACTAAACTCTGTTACAAAATTACACTTATAGTTACAAATTCTTAAATCGAATTTGATAAATTCAAGCCATTACTTTTTGAATTGTAGCGTTAACTTTTTTCGAAAGTACATACCTATAGACAACCAACCCGTTTTTGGCTCAAAATTTGGAAGGTATCTACGCTATAGATGTTAACACTATGCACTGGATTTTATCTGTCTGGTTGTCTTCGTTTTGTTACTATCATATTAATTTATAACCGAACAGCTTGGCTTTCATTGAAAAGTTTTCACTGAAAATAAGATAAAAAATCTGCAAATTTAGTTTAGAGATCGTGTATTTCAAATAGTTGTTGAATTAATGTTATCTTACACTACAGACAGTCAGACATTTTCCATTCTGGTACACGTTGTTATGTAATGCCTAGTAATTTCTTGATAATACTGTCATTCTATAAATATTTTTTTCTTTTTACTTAGGGTTAATATTTTCTATGGACAGTGCAGATTGTAAAGTAAATCAAGTAATATTAAAAACAATTTTTTAAAAATCAATTCCTACTTAAGTTAGCAAAGAAATGTTTTTATTTTAATTACTTTTTATTAAATACTTACAATTAATATAAATATGACAAAATAACAATATTAGGGGGTAAAATAGAAAAGCAAATTTCTGGGAAATTACTATGATCCTTTCTATATATGGGATCCGAACTCGTAGCCAAAGGGATGCGAATCCAACGCCCCACCACCCAGGCTATCCCGAACTGATAATTACAATTACTATAAATAATTGTTCAAAAAATTATACTAGCTTTGAGTTTTCTACGCCAATAGACGATTTAAAGCCAATCGTGGCAACGTAAAATGCGTAATTTTTCTACATAAGTTGGATTTCTACATTTCTACATAAGTTTTCTACATTACAGTTTAGAAATTTCTAATTTTCTTTATTCTGTATTATTTTAATTCAAAAGTACTTCAAAATAAATCGGAAAAATCGATTCATTAACAATGCTTAAATTTAAATGCATCAAACATTATAAAAATAGACAGAGTCGTTTAAAATAATCGGCCAAAAACATGTTCAGCCTAACCTCGTTAGTGTGCGGAAAAAACAAACTGAATTCTTTACTTTTTTGGCGGTTGGGAAATGAAGATTTTTGGTGAGAAATTCAGATTTTAACTAAGAAGTTATATATATATATATACCGGGTGGCCAGAAATAAAATACCCCTACTCTGACCTCCCTGGATATCGAACTACTCAGTGTAAAGGCTTGAAAATTTGTGGACATACTATTCAAAAAATGGGGAAACGGATTTCACGAAAAAAAAATTTAGTTCCAGAAATCACCGATAGGTGGCGCTGTACCACTGGACGTATGCTGAAAAGACACAAAAACACGTTTTAAACACATTTTATTTGAAAGTACCAAGCATACATGAAACAAGGACGTTATCGATGCAGGGAATGCTGCTCAATATGGTTCCCTTCCTGAAGATGTAAAATGTGAAGTCTGTGGACAGCTTGTTCAACTGCGGATCGTAACTGGTCATCTGAGATGCTTCTCACATGCAGACTGATACTCTCTTTCAAATCTGCCAAGGTTATCAGACGTTCTCGATAAACAAGGTTTTTTAAGTGTCCCCAAAGCCAAAAATCACACGGATTAAGATCCGGTGAACGAGATGGCCAAGTTGTCGGAAACGCGCGACTGATTATTCTGTCAGTGGTGAAATGTTGGCGAAGAAACTGTTGCACAGGGAGTCCAATGTGTGGAGGTGCTCCATCTTGCATAAAAGTAATGGTGTCAAGGCATTGGCGCTGCTGCAAATGGGGTACAACAAATGTTTCGAGCATCCTTTTGTACCTGTTGGCCGTCACGGTACATGTCTCAAGGCCATTGGAAGTAACCTCTTCGAAAAAGAACGGTCCAAGGATGAATGTGGCTGTGAATCCACACCAGACTGTAACTTTCGGTGAGTGGAGTGGAATCTCTTGGAAGGTACGGGGGTTTGTCGTGTCCCATATGCGACAGTTATGGGTGTTCACTGTTCCACTGAGGTGGAAATGGGCCTCATCGCTCCACAGAATCTGCCACGGCCACGATGCATCCACTTCAACTCTAGCAAGAAATGTCAATGCAAAGGTCAGTCGCATCTCCCTGTCTGTGGCCAGCAATTGTTGATTAGGGCGGATTTTGTACGGGAAACAATGCACCATTTTTTTGAGTACGTTCCACACTGTGCTATTGGGAACACCCAAGTGTCGTGACACTGCACGTGCACTACTGCAGCCTAAAACATTATCCATTGACTGTTCAACAATACCGGTGGCAACATCTTCAACGACATCTGAACGAACCGGTTTGCGTCCTCGACCAGGCTGAACTCCAAGATGTCCAGTTTCCTCGAATCGAGCGATCATTCTCCTGAGAGCTTGTGGAAGCAATGGTCCCTTACGCAAATCCTTAAGTCGGCGAAACTCTCGAAGTGCTGCTGGAGCATTTCCTTTATTCTCGTAAAACAACTTCACAAGCAAAGCGCGTTCTGGCAGCGTGACAGCCATCACTAATAAGAATGACATTCCCCACCTTTTAACTTCTTTCCCAGAACATGGCTTCTAACCATGCTTTATGCAAATTTTTCTGGTTACAGTATGAAATTGCAGTTACAACGGGAGTTCTAGCTTCTTTACTATTTTTATTTTCCATAAGGGGCAGAAAAATTAAAAAGGAAGCATGGAAGCATTCCATTCCGCATAAACATTTTAATTTTTATTATTATTTGTGTCTTTTGATCATAGTTCCAGTTGTGCAGCGCCACCTATCGGTGATTTCAGGAACTAATTTTTTTTTCGTGAAATCCGTTTCCCCATATTTTGAATAGTATGTGTACAAAATTTTGAGCCTTTACACTGAGTAGTTCGATATCCATGGAGGTCAGAGTAGGGGTGTTTTATTTCTGGCCACCTTGTATATATATATATATATATATATATATATATA
>JAOUZG010021179.1:752017-762918 GCA_026289955.1 Argiope argentata
GGCTCCTCGCCAAACGTGGCCAACCTTGGCGAGTTTTCGTGCCGCACGCCCGCTTGTAACATTGCCCCCTCCTCAAGGACTGCACGTCCCGGGCAGTACAGACCCCGAGCAGAAGGCACTCAAAAGTAACAATTCCATACACACAAAATTACAGACATAATCATTGAAAAAGAATTAACATAAAGAACACTATTTACAAATATACAGGTCATATTTACATAAATGAGGAAACCATGGTTTCAACTAAGTATTTACCAAATCACCATAATAAGGGGCTAGCCGGTCGTAATGTACTACTCTTGGTTTTGAGTTCGGTGACTTCCTTATTCGAACCACGACGTCATTCAGTCTTTTCAGGACTATATAAGGGCCTTCCCAGGAAGACTGCAGCTTTGGAGAGAGTCCCTTTCGTCGAATCGGGTTCCAGAACCATACCTTGTCACCTTCCTTGAATTCATGTCCGGTGGCTTTAGTGTCGTACCTGGTCTTCATCTTCTCCGTCGCTATGTTGATCCGATCTCGGGCGAATCTGTGTACGTCTTCTAAACGGGCCTGGAGGTCTTGAACATAATCCACAGGCGAAGAAGGCGTATCCGGTGGACACCCGAACAGAAGATCACAGGGCAGTCGGAGTTCCCGTCCAAAGAGCATCTTGGATGGTGTGAAGCCAGTCGTTTCGTGAACCGCGCTTCTATAAGCAAGCAGGAACAAGGGTAGTTTCTGATCCCAATCTTGTTGGTTTTTCGAAACGAAAAGAGAGAGGTTATTTAGAATAGTACGATTGAACCTCTCTACCATGCCGTCTGATTGGGGATGAAGAGGTGTTGTCTGAGTTTTGTCGATTCGAAGGAGTTTGCAGAGTCCTTGACATACAGCAGAAGTAAAATTCCTCCCTTGATCAGAGTGAAGCTGAATAGGTGTTCCAAATCTGGAAATCCAGTTCTGAAGTAAGACTTCTGCTACAGTAGTCGCCTCTTGATCAGGAATTGGATAAGCCTCTGGCCACTTCGTGAAATAATCCATAACAACTAGAATGTTTCTATTTCCATTGTCCGTCCGAGGGAGAGGTCCCAAGATGTCAAAGGCGATTCTCTCAAATGGTGCACCTACATTATACCGCTGTAACTTACCACGACTGCGTGTTTTTGGTCCTTTACGGGCGTTACAGTCATCACATGTTCTGCACCATTCTTGAACATCATCTTTCAAGTTGTTCCAATAGAAACGTTCCCGGACTTTATGAATTGTCTTCATGACTCCGAAATGGCCACCTGCAGGGCTGCTGTGTAACTCCTTCAGAACTTGGTTTATCCTTGATCGGGGAAGTACAAGTTGCCACTTAATTGACTTCCCATCTTCGGACTCCCATTTTCTATACAAGATGCCGTTTCTAATTTCGAGTGAATTCCAGAGAGCCCAATAACGTTTAGTTCCAGTACTGAGGCTTGAAATATCCTGCCATTCAGGTCTTGAATTGTGTGATTGCATGAATTCTATAATCGGTTTAATGTCAGGATCGTTTATTTGTTCTTTGCGAACCTCTTCGTCACTCCAGGGATCAGATTGATGTTGGACGGCTTCTGCGATTTGGCGTACAGTTGGTGTAACAATCCCATATTTCTTTTCAGCAGAGGAGCAGTAGCGACAACCCTCGGAGCAGGGCTTTCTTGATAAGGCATCTGCATTTCCATGCAACGACCCTTTCCGATGTTTAATTTCAAAGTCATATTCTTGAAGTTTCTGTATCCATCTAGCTATCTGACCCTCCGGATTCTTGAAATTTAAAAGCCAAGTCAGAGATGCATGGTCTGTTCGGAGCAGAAATTTTCTTCCATAAACGTAACTATGGAAATTCTCCACGGCCTTCACTATAGCGAGCAATTCTTTCCTGGTGACCAATAATTTCGTTCCGGTTTTGAAAGACACTTGCTCCAATATGCGATGACACGTTCGTGGCCGTCGATTTCTTGAGATAATACTGCTCCAACGCTCTCATTACTTGCATCTGTATCCAGGATGAATTGTTTTTCAGGATCAGGATAGGACAGGATGGGAGCCGATGTCAAGGCTTCTTTCAAGTCGTTAAATGACTTTTCACATTCATCCGACCACAAGAATTTTTGTTTGTTTTCAGTTAGCCTGTGTAGTGGTCTAGCGATCAAAGAAAACCCCTTAACAAATCTCCTGTAATATGTGCAGAGGCCCAAGAAGCTTCTAAGTTCATGCACATTTTCAGGACGGCGCCATTCTCTAACTGCTGACACTTTTTCCGGGTCTGTTTGGACGCCCACTGCAGAAATTATGTGTCCAAGGTAGCTTACCTCATGACGGAACAAGCGACATTTAGATGGATTCAATTTCAAGTTGGCATCTTTTAATTTATCTAGAACCTTTCTTAAATTACAAAGATGTTCTTCAAAATTCCGTCCGACTATGATGATGTCATCAAGATAAACGAGGCAAGCTTCTGGAGTAAGTCCTTTTAACACTGTCTCCATTAGGCGTTCAAAAGTTGCTGGCGCATTACAAAGGCCAAAAGGCATGACCTTAAATTGCCACAGTCCATGTCCTCCAGTTGTGAATGCTGTTTTCTCACGATCGTCAGGATGGATCTCCACTTGCCAGTATCCACTCTTCAGATCGAGAGTGGAGAACCACTCGTTCCCAGATAGTGTATCCAGTGTATCATCGATTCGAGGAAGAGGGTACGAATCTTTCTTCGTGATGTCATTCAGTCTTCGGTAATCGACACAGAACCTTGTAGAACCATCTTTCTTTCGGACCAAAACGATGGGAGAGGCCCAAGGACTGGACGAAGGTTCAATGACATCTTTTTCTTGCATGTCATTTAATAAATCTTTCACCTCTTCCACTTTGGCAAATGGCAATCTTCTGGCGTTCTGTCGTATAGGAGGATGATTTCCAGTATTGATTCGGTGTTGCTTTAACTTTGTTCTGCCAACATCATCAGATGTTTGGGAAAACAAGTCTTTAAATTCATCAATAACTCTTCCTGCAGCAACTCTTTGCTCTTCCTCCAATTCAGTGTCTTTAAGTAATTCCAGGTTCAAAAAGTCGGAAGACTCCTTTGATGTTAAGTGGGAATTCTTCTCGATACAGGTAACTGGAGAGCATTTAGCTAGAACTTCACCCTTCTTAATTAATTTTGATTTATTACTGACATTGATAACCCTGATGGGTACATTCTTTTTGGAGAGATCTACAAGACTGGAGGCCACCATCGTTCCGCTTGGAAGACTCCCGTCACTGGAAAATTCAACAACGCCAAACCGGAAATTCTCCGTTTCGCCAGTAGATCCCTCTAAAATTATTTCTCTTCTAGCTGGGATAACAAAGTCTGTTGAAGCAACAATCCGATGGCAGGTGTTTAGTCCTCCAGAACCTAAATGGAAAAGAGTCACGACTTCTGATGTGGAGTGCAGGGAGTTATTTTTAAAGTCAATAACAAAATCATATTTCTTCAGAAAGTCCAGTCCAAGTATAAAATCATCTGTAATTTCCGCTGCATAAACAGCATGGTCATAAGTAGCATTTCCAAATCTTATCACAATATTCATTTTTCCAATAATTGGGATTTTGTCACCAGTGACCGTTTGGAGGGTGACGCAGGGCGGTGTCCAGAGAATTTTCCTTCCGAGTTGTTCTGCAACATCTCTTCGCATAATGGTTACGTTGGCTCCTGTGTCAACGATCATTCGGCAGGGAGCTCCGTTAATGAAGGCTTCGACGAATAAACCATTTTCACCGCCACCTCTGGAAGATATTTGTAAAACTCCAAAATGGGGCTTTTCTTCATCTGGCAACCTCCGCCCCGCGAGACCGCCAAATTCTAGTTTTCCTGGTTGTTTTGAGAAGGGTCTTTAGCCCGTTCATCTAAGCGGGCTGAACAATTCTTTTGAACATGGCCCTGGTCGCCGCATTTCCAACATTTCACAGTTCTTTGGCCATGTTTGTTGGACCTTCCATCTCCTTTCCGGATAAACTGGCAAATTGTTTTCATCATTTCGAATAGATTTTGCAGCGAAGGATCCGATGCATCTTGAACCGTAGCACCTCTGACTGAATGGCGATCCATCCTTGCAGCTTGTTGAGCGGCTTCAATTTTCATGGAATAAACCAAAGCTGCTTTTAAATCCTTCAATTCAGCCATTCGCAGGGACTTTTGTATCTCTGGATCCCTCACACCGTCGATGAAATACTGCAGGGCCAGTGTTTCCCGTACCTCGGCAGGACAGTCGGAGAAGGCAAGATGGGAGAGCCTCTCAACATCTGCTGCAAGCTCCTGCAGGCTTTCATTCGATCTTTGTTTCTGGGTCTTTAACTGAAGACGGCTATAGCCCTTGAGGCACTTTTCTCCGAAGCGCAACTCCAGAGCGTTTGAAAGAGCATCAAAGTTCAGATGTTGATCTTCGGGAACAGTTCTCAAAATATCAGCAGCTTCAGCCCGTAGTGATGCAGCTAGTTGACGAGCCTTCGTGACTGGATCCCAACCATTGGCTTCTGCGACGATGGAGAATTGAGTCCTGTAAACTTGCCAAGATGTTTTCCCGTCGTAGGTGGATACTTTTATGTTTGATTTAGGAATAGCAGGTCCATGAGATATTTCGTACTCTCGAACATTCGAGGATTGGTTTTTAGATTTTATCTGTGCACCTTCCATCCTCTTCAATTTTTCCTCTACTTTCCTTTCAATTTCTTGTTCAAAGGTGTTCAATCTTTCATCAAATCTCTCTTCAACCTTACGGAGATTTTCACCATTCTGCTCACAACTCTGCTGAATATTGCGAACCTTTTCCGCCAAAGCATCTACTTTGGTGTTGATTGCTTCAACAATGTTAGCTTGGCCTTGTTCTATCTTCTCCATCTTCTCTTGACCTTGATCTATCTTCTTCTCCATTTTCTCTTGCCCTTGTTCCATCTTCTTCTCCATCTTCTCTTGGCCTTCTTTCATTTCTTTAATGAAAGCAAAAAGCTGTTCGAACTTTGCTTTATCTGCTTCCTCCATCGCTCTAGTCTTCACCATTCAATCCCACTTCTGACACCAGTTGTTACGTTTTTAGCGTAGCGGGTTCGGATTGAATGGACTTTAGTTGAGGACAGCACAAACAAATTTATTTACAGCTATTTACAGTTATTTACAGGATAATTAATAAAGTAAAAATTTCAGATAAATACAATCCAGCGTAAATTCAAGTCTTACGTACGATAAAAACAGACTGCAAAACAGCTATCGTATAGCACAGCAACAGTAAATCGCAGCGAGCTCAATAACACAGCGTTAACAGCAAACGCAAACACAGCTCACAAATCCTTTAGTCCAGCGAGACGCTTTTTATTTCAGAGCAAACTCTCAACTAACTCGATCAAATCACTATAGCAACTAACTAACTCACGCCGGCTACTCGTCCTTATATAGCCGAGAAGCGCGTGCACCCGAGTCTCGTGAAAATTCTCAAAACATCGCGCACAATCTAGCGGCTACTAGATTATTCCTTTCGCCAAACCAATCAAGCTGGCGCGAGGCTCCTCGCCAAACGTGGCCAACCTTGGCGAATTTTCGTGCCGCACGCCCGTTTGTAACAGAGCAATAAATATAAAGTAACCATTTTGAAACCAGAAAAGTACTATGGATTTTTTGTTAATTTGTGTGGTTAATTTTTTAGTAAGTAAAAATTAACTTTCATCATTTTCCCACCGCCAGATGAGTAAGACTCCAGTTTTTTTTCTCACGCTAATGAGGTTAGGCTTAATATGCTTTCGATCTGTTATTTCGAACGATTTTGCTTATTTTTTTACCGTTTGAAGAAAATTAAAAATAAAATTACTAACTAATCAATCTTTCGGATTCATTCTGAAGTACTTTTGAGTTAAAATAAAAAATAATAAAGGAAATTAAAAATTTCTAATCCGCATTGCTTTGCCTCAACTGGAGTAGAAAATTCTCGCAATTGTGTTTCCCAAATTGGCGTTAAAAATTCATGCAAGAACAATGTGTTCTTTTTGTCGAGAGCTGTATTTTCAACGGATATGGACTTGATTTTGTTATGCCAGACTAATCAGTCAAACGATTTTGAATAATTGCTTTGCTGGTTTGTTTTATTTCAGGTACACATTGTAAATAAATTATTTTCAGATTAGCTGTGTGGACTAAAATTTGATATACAACCGTTTGGTGATATGTGAGGTTGGTAATTTTTAGGTAACGATTTGATTGAGTTTGCATTGCCATCATTTTTTTTATGTTACTGTAATTCGATCTTCCCCATTCATTTCCTTTGTATTTTTTTTCCTGCTATAAGAATGTCTTTTGCCTATTTTCGTTATTTTTGATAAAAAATTTTTTTGCGTGCATTCTTTTTTTCTGCATTTGCCGATGTTTTTCTTCTTTAGTTTTGTTAATTTCCTGCAGCTTTCATCGAAACCTTACGATTGGACTCGCCATTGTTGCCGTTAGCGCAACATTGGACCATTTCGTTAAAATTTGGCGACAAACTATTTTTTTGGCGAAGATTGTTTACAATAGCCCCAAATGATAATGGCTTGATAACATTTTACATAGTCACACATATCAAAATTTCCACGCTTACGAAGTTGTGGGTAAAAGCCAGTACTAGTTAATAAAAACAACAGCAAATCAATAAGCATAATTAAGCATTGAAAGGACTATGATATATAAAATTAAATCCGCTCTGCCTATTTCAATGTATCATGTCAGAACATCATTTCTTGAACGGCCAAGCACCGCGTGATCGTGCGAGTTGAATTATATTTTTTATTCCTTTTAATTGTTTCATTGAATGAGTCACTTCAGTATAAAAGGAAGAAAAAAAAGAAAGAAAAAGGAAACACCGTAACTGATAGACATTATTCATGCTAGCAATCAATCAAGAGTTAAGATAGGGAATTCTCAAGCATTTTATGCATAAAGTCAGCGGACATTTGATAAATCTTAGGAACTAGGCAGGTTGACCTTTTAGAATTTCTGCTGAAAATACAACAAATTGTCTTTCAGAGAGGTATTTATTTCACATTTCATTCATCTTTTAATCAAAAAGAAACCAATCTTAAACCTTAGGTTTTAAATAATCTTCTTACTCTATGGCGAGTGCCATAAGTAACAACAACAATCTTACCTTTTTATATAACACATAACACAATAAACTAGGCAAAAAAAGTTTTATAAGAAATCTGCTATGCATATTTCAGTGTATCATGTCAGAACATTATTTCTTGAATGGCCAAGCACCACGAGGCTCGTGCGAGTTAAATTGTATTTTTATTCATTTTAATCGTTTCATTGAATGAGTCACTTTAGTATTGCAAACGATCCAAAAAAAACTTTGTCTCGCAATTATTGTTTAAAAAAATATCACATTTCCTATTTATTTCATTTCAAATAATCACTGCTCAAAATGACATTTTTCTAGGTTTTATTTGCTGTAGTCATTCACTTATTTTTTTTAAAATCAGAGCTTTTGTGCAATGACAACGCGTTATTAAAAGCTGATTTTTTTTTTGAGTTGCTCGTGTAGATAATAAAATTTCAATTTTTCGCCTACGGATTTTTGTCTTCCTCATTCCCAAAATAACATCTTGTTCTGACATGATAATCACAAAAAAGATTAACATGAAATCTGCTGTGCATATTACAATGAATCATGCCAGAACATCATTTCTTGAACGGCCAAGCACCACGTGCTCGTGCGAGTTGAATCATATTTTTATTCATTTTAATGATTTCATCGAATGAGTCACTTTAGTACTGCAAAAGATCGTTAAAAAAACTTTGCCTCGCATTTATTGTTTAAAATAATATCACATTCCCTATTTATTTCATTTCCTATAATCACGTACTGAAGATGACATTTTTCTAGATTTTATTTACAGTAGTCATCAACTTATTTTTTTAAATCAGAGCTTTTGTAAACTCTATGGTAATGTGTCATTAAAAGGTGATTTTTTGAGATACTCGGGCAAATAATAAAATTCTTAATTTTTTACTACATATATTTTTATTTTTGTTCAACGAATTCTTATTGACGCCAAAAACCTCATCCCCAACATCATGTTCTGACATGATTATTGATCTAAAATAAATAACTTACACTTTAAAAATAAGCTGAAATGTGAAACTAAGTAGTACCAACTTATTTTAAAAAAGGAGTCTCATAATGTGCATTGTTTATGGCGCGAAATACTGAAATCCGCCATTGGTTTCAAGCACCACATTTTCGGAATGGCCTTCATTGTTTTTTGGAATTAGCTGATGCGTAGAATTAACAAATAACTCCCTTAATTTATTCCAATTCAAATGAGTTTCCTTTCGGAATTGATGAAATCAAAATTTCAGAGCCCTGTTCTTTTTTCACTGTCACGTACCGTTCTGAAAGACCCGCCACAGAACAGTCAGCTCTCGGCCTTCCCTCCAAATCCAATTTCCTCCATCCAGAACCATGACACAACCAGATGCTCTGGAATACCGTTGCGTCACGTGGTACGCGACCGCCATCATTTATTTATTATTTTTTTTTCACTTCGCTTCGATTGTTATTATTTTTTTTTTCCAGATCGTTTTCACTTTCTGTCGTGCCCACTGCGTTCGACTCATTTTCGGTTCGGCACGCTCGCACGCCACAGACTTCGAACGTCATCCGTAATTTACGAGTTGCCAGATTTGCATGTCGCATACCGCTGAGAAGGATTCTTTTCAGACGATATTAACCGTATGCAAGCATGCTGCATGTGCAATTGTTCCAACCGCGTGTTCCTGTCCGAGGATTAAAATTTTTGCAACAGGTAAGACTGGAATTTTTTTTCTTCTCACTCCTGTTTACTAAACTGAGTGTCATCGATGGATCCTTACTGGAAAATCCTGGGCATTGTTGTCCACGTGATTGTTGCAAAACGTCTCGTTGTCTGACTGTGTTAAATGGAAATTTATTTCATAAATATACATGAGATAAATCCTTTTTATCGGCGCTTTAGAAAATGAATTTAGTAGTTTCTCACAATCTTATCTTGGCAACCTGTTCACTGTAAACCACGATAATTTTTTTAAATTATCGAATCAATGGTTTTCTAATTTGCTGTGTTCTTAATCAAATATAATTATTAATTTCAAAATTTTTAAATGTTTCGTCTCCAATTTGACATGTTTTTCCAAGGTACATGTACACAAAAGCCTAGCCATCTAAAATAGACTTGGAATGAAAAAAAAAGATAAAAATATGATTTTAATATCATGCGAATGAAGACTGAAGATTCTCTTAATCCTGTAAAAGCGAAAATATTTATTATATTTACGTTTGGAAATTCCTGAACACCAACAACAAAAAGGAGAGGGCATATAAACAAGGAGAAAAAATGCATTAATAATATTTTAGTTGAAATTAAAAACTGTATTTTCAACTTAAATATTGTTTCTAGTTATAATTTTTTAAAACGCTATTCAATTTTGTAATTTTAAACGTATTACATTAAGAATTATTCACAATTGCAGAGATATGTCTTTATTTTGATATTTATTATTTTTTGTCAATATTTGGAAATTAATTTGCTCCGATTAAATTAAACCCTAACCACGGTCACGTGCTCATCGATAAATATGTTTTATATTTTTATGGGTGCAATGTCAAAGCGCATAATAATAAGCGCAACACCACTTTTAGTTTACACTCTAAAAACATAGCAAGAGCAACAACAACGACAAAATTAAATCTACGATAGCAAATTTCAAGTTATTATGTGAGAACATTATTATTTTTTAAATCATTATTTGTCTTAATTAATTTAAATCATTAACCGGTTTAAACCGGTTTGAAAAAGCATTAAAAGCGTAAAAACAGGCCCACCTTTTGAAAATACACCCGCTTTCAAAGAAACATTCATAATAATAATAATAATGCATTACTGGTAAATGCAGGTAAAAATATATGCGATTAAAAGAAGTTGAATATTGCCATTGCCTACGCGATTTCGGGCTTCAATTATTTGTTGCCTGCACTTGTTCAAAACCTCCTAACGAAAACAACCTCATGTTCTCTCATGATAATAATAAACTTAGCAACAAGATTTCAGCACAACTAAAAAACTTCAGATTGGAGCTTAATTCACTGAACACTGATTAATTAACCGTAGGATTTGAAAAAAGATTAATAAAAGGTGTTTCTTGGGATAGTAACCGATAGTGGTTTATATTTTTATTTTGCTTGTTGTGAAAAAATTATACATTGTTTTTATTACTTTTTCCATATAAAATTTATCAGATTTTAAAGAAGTAATAAATGAATTTTACATTAAGCAAAAATTTAAAAGACATCCAAACTTCTAGGCCGAAACACCATTGTGCTATAATATTTCTGGCTCGATCCCTATATCTTTACTTTCTTTTTGAAATATATTTTTAATCATACAGCCCTTATAACAAGGCATATGTAAAAAAACCATTTAATATTATCACAATGAATACATAGTAAATAAAATAATGAGAAATATTATTGTAAAATATACTTAAAAATATATTAAAATTAGAGAAAAAGCATTTGCATGGGAATAAATTTTTTTTCCTTCAAAAACATATTTTTCAGATTTTAAAATGGAATAAAAGTTATTTTTGATTAATAATATGCTCTGAAGATATTAAAACAGAAACATTATGGTTTAAATTTATTTTTAAAAATTCGGAGCACTTTTTTTTATTGGGCTCTTATTACCCCAGAATCAATTACATATCAAGTTTGACAGATCTAGTTCTAATTCTACGGATAATACGCCGGTATATAAACATTATCATGTTAAAGCGTTTATCTTTCCACAACTTAAAATATGTTCTTAATATTTAAACAAAGCATGCGAATGAGACATTTAATAATAAATATGTT
>JAOUZG010021179.1:763132-779260 GCA_026289955.1 Argiope argentata
ATAATAAATATCTCCTTAATATTTAAACAAAGCATGCGCATGAGAAAATTTATAATAAATTTCTCCTTAATATTTAAACAAAGTATGCGCATGAGATATTTAGTAATAAATATGAAGGAAAATGTTATTTTCTCCTTTTTCATAATTGCTTATGAACTCTTTTTATCTTAAATATTATTATGAGCTGCCATATCAAGAGCATTTTTGTTCGTGAGTTATAATTCACTTATATGTTAAACTGGAAAAAGAAAGAATCATTCAATCCTCAATAGTTTTTAAAACTCTTCAAAATAGAGAGAATCAGTTCATAAACATGTCTGTACATGTATTTATTGATAGCACTGTATATTTTAGTTTTGAAGTTCCTGTTGGGAAGTTTTCTGTCAATTAGATTAACCTAAAAACAAGCAAATATAAGAATGTAATGATATTTTAAAATTTAAATTAAATCCTATTTAATTCCCAAAGTTCTATGTTAATTTAACTCATATTAACTTCATCCTAAAATGTTTCCTTATCTAAATGAAACCCTATTTAATTCCCAAAGTTGTATCTTAATTTAACTCATATTAACTTCATTCTAAAATGTTCTCTTATTTCATGATCCGGTTCTACCTTTTTTTATTTAGTTAATACGACAGAAGCTCTGTAAAATCGCTGAATCGACAAGTTCACCCACTTCGAGGGCAGAGATAAAAATTTGTCTATCTAACACATTCTTTTAAAAGAGCCCTATAATTCACTTTACCTAAGTGTGGATATTTTTTCTCTGATGTTCGCTAAACGAATTTCTTTTATTTACATTTTCATTATCGCTCAACAAACGGAGCGTTTTGGCATTTAATGGGTTACCACCAAGGTTGGATTTCCTTCTTTTGGGCATAATGAGTTTTGAATCGATGTTTAAAATCAAACGTAAACAAAGAAATGTATCGGATACGTATACCGCAACTCTTTATATTTGTGCATGTGTAATTTGAAGTTTTCACACATGGATAGATAAGTGTTTTACGCATGCGCGAATCGTAGAAGAAAAATAATGTAAATCGTTATTAAAAAACTTTTTTTAAAAAAATTTGATATGACTTCAGTATACTAAACCCTTCTCTAAAATATGCCCTACAAAATGAGACAAATGTCTCAAATATGAGTAATTTTTTAGGGCATAATCAATTTTGAGTCATTTTTAATATCAGACGCAAGCAAAGAAATGTATCGCATATTCAAATCACAGTTTTTGCTGTTTGAAGTTTTCGAGCATGCGCAGATAAGTACAAAGCACGGATATTGCTGTTTTACGCATGTGGGAATCGTAGTAGGAAAATAATTAAAACAAAGTTATATAAATATAATTGGATGGTAAAGATGGTGGTTCTATTACATGCGAGTCTTATAAGTATATATATTTAACCTTATATTAATTTTATCTTAAATTAATTACTTTATGTTAATTACTTATACTTTTGTTAATTACCGTATATGTGTTATTACTTTTACTATTTAATCTTATGTTATTTAATTAATGTTAATTATCTGTTATGTTACTACACTACATATTTTACCTTGTAATTTTATTAGAGGATGAATTAATCGGACGATTTCATGTTAATCACGTATTCTAAAGTTATTTTTTTTTGGCTTATGAAAAACGCTTCTTATAAATTGACCAAATTAAAACAATTTAACAGAAATTCAATATAAAAGATTAAAAAGAAATCTGCTATGCATATTTCAATGTCTCATGTCAGAATATAATTTCTTGAACGGCCAAGCGCCACGTGCTCGTGCAAGTTAATTTATATTTCTATTCATTTTAATGGGTTTTTTTTGAATGAGTCACTTTAGGATTGCAAACGACCATAAAAAACTTAATCTCGCATTGATTGTTTAAAAAAATATCTAATTTCCTATTTATTTCATTTCATATAATGTTGTGCTCAAAATGATATTTTTCTAGGTTTTATTTGCTGCAGTCATTAACTTATTTTTTTAATCAGAGCTTTTGTAAATGCAATGGCAACGTGTTATTAAAAGCTGATTTTTTTTCAAATGTTTGTGCAGATAATAAAATTACAATTCATTGCCCACGAACTTTTGTTGACGCCAAAAACCTCATCCCCAAAACAAAATCATGTTCTGACATGATGAAAACTTTTTATTATTATTTTGATATGACTTCGGTATACTAAGATCTTCCCGAATAAAAGCCCAACATTAGTTATTTCTAAAGTTTTTCTCTTTCAAACACACGGAACTCTCAGGAGACTTAATTTTATACTATGTATAGATTATGTCATAACTGCTCTGCCTTTTGTACATATGGCGGGTGAGGATTGCTCTAGGTTAGAATTCCCAGTCTTAGAGTTTGTAAGAGAGCAACATAACCGTTAGACCAAAAGTGCACATGGGTCCGAGGGATGTTATCTGGCTTATAAAGATTTCACGACAGACATAAAATTGTTTTAGCAGCTGTTATTAACAGCATTAGAATAATTAATACGATGAAAGTAATAGGAAGAAACTGGTTGATCTGTAGAGAACATCAGCCCCTTGGCGCACTTTTCAAAATCGCCAACTCCCCACGCTCTTCCGTATTATCACCCGGAGAAAGATATTCTCCAACGACAACATCGGGTTGCCATATTTGGCGCTAATATGTTTGGCAAAAAAAGGGTGATGCTCTCTCCTGTCGCACCAAGAAACTTTACCGATTGTACTTGAAAAAGTATTACAATTATCTTAATATTTTATACATGGAATAAATTCTTTATATATTTATTTACTTGATAATAAGGGTGATAAATTAAAGACTCTAGGCAGAATCAGAAATCCACCTGTGTGAACTATGATATTTTGGTACACTAATTATATCATCAGCTTATTTTATCACCCATAATTTAGTTGAATGAATTTTTGATCCTTTATTTTTTTTAAAATGATATTTGATAAAGTAATAAAAAAATTGTGACTGCAATGATAGTTACTTCACTGAACTTTTTATTTTTATTTTTTCTGTTGTAAATAGTGTTACGAATCTATAATTTTGCTCACTTTGTCGTTCGCGTCATAATAAAGAAGAGGGTTTCATCGATATATCTCTAATGAATGTTTGATGAATGTCATGTTTATGACTCCTGTTTATAGAGAAGGATTTGGCGACCAATTAGAGATTATCGACGAGTTTGGCGATTTTGGTGGCAAAAATTAATGTTCTCAAATATACAGGAATAGTGGTGATATCTCTATGAGGTGATAAGCTAAATGTTGGATTTTACCTTGTTATTGAAAAAGCGGAAAGTTTTTAAATACCTTGTTTTTATAAAAGCGGAGATACATGCACAAATCAGAGAAGAGTTAATTATCTCTTTGATGTGTTAATTTCTAGAAAGCTTTGTTTAAGCGTTTTGCTGTTGCGAATGTCCCCTAATGATTAACTTTTTTCATGTGTACGATTGATTTCTATAAGTTTTATCTCTAAAAGCAATTCAGTTGTGTCTTGTTATCGATGTTTCGTGTTTTCTTTGGAATGAAACATCGTTATTCGTTACCGAGTTTTAAGCCCTTTTTAGATTGAGGTTTCCATAAAAATATTTTTATAGTGTATTGGAATGATTTAAAAATTATCTGTAAAGAATGGCAATTACTATGAAAGTTAATGAAAATAAATTTCTTTTATATTTTATAAACATACAATGTGAAGCTAGCATTCATTAAATGATGATGATGAATAAACCCCATCAAGAATATTTGCTTTTACTGACAAAATAGGCTTGAGTAACAATAAATTAATATTGTTTTCTGGAACATTTTTTGGTTTATTTTTTCTGCTTACCTTAAAAAAAATCATTCCTTGCTTGGTCATCTTAAGAGAAATGTTACATTGAAGGCTTCAGCAAATAAATATTGAAATTATTTTCTTTCCTCAGAAAGTGATGATGAAATTTCTTTAAAATATTTTCTTTTCTTCATTGTGTTTTCAACATGTGAGCGGAGATTTGTTGCTACTCGTTTTGGGTAACACTAAAGATTTTTTTTTTTAATTTCACTAATTTCCTTTATGCAGGCTCATTGGGAAATTCAACTATGTAAGTCTGGAAAAAGAATTAAATGATGGATACTCTTGACTTGTTTAGATGAAACGTTCCTTAATAATTAAAAATGTTTATAAAATAATTAATGTGACAAATGGATTTTTAGAATGGAATTTAAAAAAAAAAGGAATTAAAAAAAAAGTTCTACAAAATGATGAACCGCAAAGTCTGAAATGATTGAAAATATTTGTTTTCTCTGCAAAGATCTTTTGAAGACTAATCTGGTTATTTGCAGTTTTAACTAAAATAGTTTGCTTAAATCTTGTATGACAGGAATCCAAGGTGGATATACGTACCATAAGCTGCACAGCTTATAATTCAATAATTCAATATAAAAAAGTTATTTTATCATGCCAGAAAATGATGTTGTTTTTGGGATGAGATTTTTGGCATCAACAAAAATCTGTAGGCGAAAAATAAAAATTTTTATCCGTAGGCAAAAAAATTGAAATTTTATTATCTGCACGAGCATCTCAAAAAATCATCTTTTAAAAACGCGTTTCCAATCCATTTTCAAAAGCTCTGATTAAAAAAATAAGTTAATGGCTACAGCAAATAAAACCTAGAAAAATGTGTCAATTTGAGCGCGTGATTACATGAAACGAAATAAATAGGACATGTGATATTTTTTTAAACAATAAATGCGAGACAAAGTTTTTTTTTTGGATCGTTTGCAATACTAAAGTGACTCCTTCAATAAAACGATTAAAATGAATAAAAATATAATTTAACTTACACGAGCACGTGGTGCTTGGCCGCTCAAGAAATGATGTTCTGACATGATACATTGAAATATGCATAGCAGATTCCATTTTAATATTTATTTATTTATTTATTATTATTTTTTCAAGTTTTCATAACACAAGCTTCACGCATTAATTAAATTATGTTGCTATATTCGGGGACCTCATAGTAAATATTAGACGCTGTAAACTTTGTGAAACATCCTGTATTTATGCATGCTACTTATTTACTCTGAAACTATTTTTGACCAAACTTTCAAAACTTATTTTGTAAGACTCAAGGGAGAACCACAAAGTTTTAAAATCACAAAATTCAAGTTTTAAACATTGTTTTATTGGATATCAATTAGAAATTTTGCTATTTTTATGCAGTAATTAGTGAGCATATTATTTTACATCATTTAAATTTCAAATTTGTAGCTCTTTACGGATGCAAAATTCTTTATTTATTTAATTCTTTTAAAATTTAGGGTGAATGATATCGGAAAACAATAAGATTCTGATTTACTCAACCAATATTTTTTGAAATTTCTGATTTATATCTTTTTTTGAATTTAGCGGTTAGAAGCAGTTATATCAATGCCTTTAAAGGAACTGAAAGAAACAACGTATTTTTTTCAAATGGTTATAGGTGACCAAAGCTTAAGGACACATAATTATTTTGTTATAACATTCAAGTGGTTTCAAATAATAAAAGAATTATATATAATATAATGTAGAGCTAATCCAATTAACAAATAAAATATTAAAATGAAATCTGCTCTGCATGTTTCAATGTATCATGTCAGAACATCATTTCTTAAACTGCCAAGCACCACGTGCTCGCGCAAGTTAAATTATATTTTTATCATATCAGAACATGATGTTATTTTGGGAATGAGGTAGACAAAATTCCGTAGGTGAAAAAAACAACCATTGGCAAAAAATTGAAATTTTATTATCTGCACAAGCATCTCAAAAATCAGCTTTTAATAACGCGTTGGCACCGCATTTACAAAAGCTCCGATAAAAAAATATGTCAATAAAACCTAGATAAACGCCATTTTGAGTGCGCGATTATATGAAATGAAATAAATGAAAAATGCTTTAACATAAATTTTTTAAACAATAAATGCAAGATAACGTTTTTTTGTATCGTTTGCAATACTAAAGTGACTCATTGGATGAAACCATTCAAATGAATAAAAATATAATTTAACTCGCACGAGCACGTGGTGCTTGGCCGTTTAAGAAATGATGTTCTGACATGATACATTGAAACATGCAGAGCAGATTTCATTTTAATATTTTTTTTTCGCCCACGGATTTTTGTTTACCTCATTCCCAATATAACTTCATGTTCTGACATGATAATAAGTTTTAATCAAAAATATTATACATGAAACTATTGAAATTCTGGGCAAAAACAGGTCTATCAGCTAGTGACAAAACATTTTTTAATTTCTCGTATGCGTAATAGTAATCGCCAAACTTTTTTGGATAATATTAAGGCATACCAGAGATAATTAGGCAATAAACTTGCCAAGAATAATACTATAGATTCAGCAAAATTGATACACTCCAAGTTTTAGTATTTCATAATTATTATAACTCTGTAAAGCGTTCTCTGGCATGACAAGTTTATTAGAGAATGTACAAGAAAGTTTAGGGGAGATCACTGCAGTCGGTTTATTTTAAACCAGGGGTTCTCAAACTTTTAGACATTACGACCCCCCCTTTTAGACTAAGAATTCTGGCGACCCCCCCTTTTAACTCTATCTAAAGTTTGGACAGCGATTTTAAAAATTTTACACATACTCAAGAGTTTGTAGAGTATGTGTCGGGTATTGGCGCCACATCCCTTGACAATTCATCTTTCTCCTTACTAGTATCATCCCATCTCGAAACTTTGATTGAACAGTTTACAGATTACTTTCAAGTTAAGGATATGAGTGGGGTTGTGTGGATAGTCAATACGTTCACTGAGCAAGCCCTAACAAAAGCTGAGCTAAGTGCCCTTCATCATGATCATCTGATGGAAATTTCAAGTGATCAGTCAGCTAAAGTAACTTTTAACATAGCTTATATCGACAAATTTAGGATACGTATTAAAAAGGAATACCTAAAACTGTCCACAACAGCATCAAAACCTTTGATGCCATTTTCTAAACTTTACAACCGTGAACAAGGATTCTCCATAATAATAAATTTAAAAACAAAATCAAGAAATCGTCTGACACTGGAAAATGGCAATTTTTGTGTGTTACAAAGCTCATTCCAGACATTAAAAAATTGGTTAATTCCAAACAAGCTCATGTATCCTATTGACTAATAGAACACGAACACCAAATTGTTTGTGTATTAAAAGCTTTATGCGTACTCTTTTTTTAATGAAAATTACAGCAATAAATTAATTTTCTTTAAACTTTTCTTCCACATCTCGCGACTCCCCTGAGGGTCGCGACCCACCTTTTGAGAGCCCCTGCTTTAGACAATTTATTGCTCTTGATGAACTGGGCATCCTGAGTTCGAGCATAGTTGCTCGTCTGTGTTCTATCTGTAAGGTGTGTGAATGTACCTCTCTGTAAAAAGGAGGCTATTCAAGGGAATGTTATGAGTGAGCAGCAAAAGTGGTACTCTTGGCCCTAGTTGGCGCTACTACAAAACGAGAGAGGCTGATTAGGATTAAATCGTTGACTACCTCAGTGAACTTGTCCATAAGAAACAACAACAGCAATTACTCTTGATATTTAGATATCATAGTATTATTGCTTATAATTATCACACTTTAAAATGCCGGCTTTCTGTCACAGAGGTAGCACGTCTTCCTCGTGTTCTGGGAGTCCCGGTTTGGGCATGTTTGTTCTGTGAAATCTGTGAAATGTGTGACTGCGCCCCCCCACGTAAAAAGGGGCTGTGCAAGCAAATGCGATGAGTGTGTAGCTAAGTCGTACTCTTGGCCCTCGTTGGTGCTACTTCAAAAACAAGAGACGCTCCTTTCGGCTTAAATCTGCTGTTGTATCAGCAGGGGGCTTGTCCATGGCAAGTACCATAAGTAACAACATTACACTCTTTAAAATAATTAAATTTTTCAATGAACATAGATTCATTTAATTATTTCATATATAAGCAACAATTTTTTTTTTATTCAGATAGATATATGAGTTTGAAATATTCGATGCCGTTTGTAAAACAAGAGCGACCTTCATATGACAAGAAGTCACTGATTCAGAAGTGCGAATGCTGAAATAAGCACTGCAAAACGTAAATAAAAATAACTGAACAAGAAAGAATGGGTTATTGTTAAATTAATCTAAGCACCTGAAGAAAATATAGCACCTTCCATGCATATAAAAACGTTTCCATTACTTATATTTGTTGTCATACATTCATACAGTTATCTAATACCATCACTTATTGAATTTTATCTGTCTGCATCACAAATAAGACAGTTCTAAGGTGTTGCATACGGGAAAAAAAAACACCAAATGCCTTTAGAAAAATACATCATACTCCAGATCCAATTTGAATACAAAATCTAATCCGAAGATGTGACAATGATTTATAAACATTTCTGTTTCACTTATATCGGACTATATAATAATAATTCTAATATCAGCACAAGATTTGTAAATGATCGTTTAGAGGAATCGTAAAAGGAATTTTAGCAACTTAAAATTTCCTGTGCGCGATATTAATACGGCTTTCATAATTTTCTACTTTCTTGTTTACTTACTCCGTTTAGAGAAGTAATAATAATCATCGAAAAATTAGAAGGCGAAATTTTGACGAATCTCCACAGTTACGACCTGACTGATTTCGAAAAACACATTTCTAGAAAATGTCCATCAACCTATCAGTGACAAATATAATTGAAACATGTTTTGAGATTAACAACTGAAATTTGGTATATGGCTTTTACACCAAATTTGCAGATTTCAAGCAGATTCTATATAAAATCTATTTAGAGGAAGTTCATCTATTTGGCTGTTCGAATACAAGTTAAAATGATAACTACAAAAAGAAGAAAGCCGAATAGACAGAATTTGATACTTATAACTAACATTTATAGTCTAGACACCTATCAAATTTTGAGCCAAATTCAACAACGAATTGACAATTGTATTTTTAGAAACATATAAACATGATAATTGAAAGACCCAAAGACTTAGGTATATGAAATTTGGTAAGAGATTTTGGGGTTACAAGTGTAATTCTATGTCAAAGTTTTCCCCCAGTTGATTGGTAAAAACGCAGATAAAACATAATTTAGATTTTTTTGGAAGATATTGACATATGCCAACAATTAATCGCCAAATAGGTGGAAAGAAAATTGTTGAAGTTGATAAATTGTTGAAGTTGATGCTTGGATAAAACTAGCATTTTAAATTGAATTGATGATTGGAAATATAAATCTTTTGGTTGTATCATATTTCGGCAATAATTCTCAAATAATTTAAAGAATGAAAGTTTCTTTTGTTAGAAAGAAATATAATGAAATACAATTACTAAAAAACAGTGACATAAAATTTTATTGCCTTCCTTTTCACTTTTTCATGTACGAACATTTGAGAAAGTATAGTAATAATAACATAAATTCGAAATTTTGAATGATCTGCACGTTTTAGACCTCCCTCAGTTGGAAAAACACATTTCTGGAAAATGTCTGTCTGTCTATGACAAAGATTACTCTGAAGTGTTTTGAATCAAACAGATGAAATTTGGTTTACGGTCTTTAAGCCAACTTTATAGATTTCGATCAAATTTGAAGCAAACTCCGTTCAGAAGAAATTGTCTATTTAGCAGTTCGAATAAAAGTTGATACTGTTGTTGTAGTTGTTACTTATGGCACTTGCCTACGGACACGCCCCCTGCTGATACAGCAGTAGATTTAAGCCGAAAGGAGCGCCTCTAGTTTTTGAAGTAGCACCAACTAAGGCCAAGAGTACGACTTAGCTACACACACATCACATTCGCTTGCATAACCCCCTTTTTTTACAGGGGGGCAAAGTCACACATCTCACAGATAGCACACAGAAAAACCACCATGCCTGAACCGGGCCTCCCAGAACTCGAGAAAGACGCGCTACCTCTATGCCAGAAAGCCGGCAAAGTTCATACTATAACTACAAAGCGGGGATAACTAGACAGATAAATTCGGGGCACAAATTTAACATCTATTGTTTAGATGCTTAGGAAATTTTGGCCCAAATCCGTCTGTCTGTCAGTCTTGTATACGTAGTATAGCAAAAGAATAGCAATCGTCAAAAAATTCTAGCTCATGACTTGGACGGGAAGGTCGAAATTTAGTATACGGTCTTTACACCAAATTTGCAGATTTTTGTTAAATTTTGAGTAAAATCTGTTCGGAGGAAGTCTATTCATCTGGATTGATGGATGAAGAAATAATAATAAACACAATATTTACAAAACGAAAAGATTTTGACTATAAGATTCTGCTCACAGATTTATCATCTATCAAGTCAAACCTGTCCACCTGTCAAACTTTGAGCCAAATCCAACTGCGATTCAATTGTCTGTCCGTCTGCACTGTCAGAAACATGTAAGCGCGATAAGTTTAGAGCATTGAAGTATATCGAACTTGATATGGGATTTTAAGATTAAAAGTTCAATTTTATATCAAATTTTTGTTTCACCTGTTTGTGAATAATGTGTCTAAAATGCAAATTCGATTTTTGGATGATATTAAGGCATGTAAGGGATTAATATTCAAGTAGATATCCAAGGATGACACAATAAATTCAATAAAAATTTTAAGGCAGGATACAGGGGTTGGACAAAAATATGGGAACACCTTGTGAAATGCAATAGTTGATTCTAGATGAGCCTTTAAGTTGCGCTGTTGTATTTCCTCATTAACGCCACCTGTACAATGTCCTTAATACGTTGTAAGTGTCAGTTGCTGTCAGACTGGTGTTCTGTGTAGTTGCTAGTGCATTATGTCTGAGCTAAGTGAATTCGAACGCGGACAAATTGTTGGAGCTCGAATTTTAGGTGCTTCCGTAACCAAAGTAGCTGAAGTGTTTGGTGTCTCAAGAAGCCCGGTATTGAGGATTTATATTGAATACAGAAAACGCGGAAAAACATCCTCTGCTAAGTCACAACATGGACGAAAATGTGTGTTGAGTGATCGTGACAGACGGGCATTGAAGATTATTGTGACGAAAAATAAGAAGACGACAGCTGCAAAAATCACTTCTGAAGTTAATGTCGGTCTTACAAACCCTGTCAGCGTTAAGACAATAAGAAGGGAACTCCATAAGCAGGGAATTACAGGACGAGTTGCAATTCCAAAACCCCTCATCAGTAATGCAAATGCCTGTAACAGGAAAAGATGGTTCCGAATCCATAAAACCTGGACGATGGAGCAATGGAAGAGGGTCATTTGGTGAGATGAATCTTATTTCACGCTGTTTCCAAATTCTGGCCGAGTTTGCGTCTGGCGAACGCCGTCACAAGCGTACGATTCAGACTACTTGCTGCCAAGAGTAAAACATGGCTGGGGTTCTGTCATGATTTGGGCAACCATATCGTGGTATTCCATGGGCCCCACATGATTACCTTGTAAGGTCGCATTACTGGTAAAGATTATGGGAACATTTTGGCCGATCAAATCCACCAGTATTTGTTCCCCAATGGTAATGCTGAGTACCAAGACGATAGAGCCCCTATTAACACCGCTCGCATCGTCCAAGACTGATTTTGTGAGCATGAGGAGGATTTGTCACATCTCCCCTGGCCACCACAGTCACCGGATATCAATATTACTGAGCCTTTGGGGTCTACTTTAGAGAGAAAGGTGCGTGATCGCTATCTCCCTCCATCGTCTCTAACTCAACTTGCCACTGTTTTGCAGGAAGAATGGTATGAGATTCCCTTGAAAACCATACTGTATTTATCGATACCTAACAGAATTCAAGCAGTTTTAAATGCTAATGGTTGTCCTACACGGCATTAGGCACGATGTTATGTTTTTTTTAGGTGTTCCCATATTTTTGTCCAACCCCTGTAAATTTATTAGAGAGTACGCTAGAAAATTTCGGGAAGATGATTCTTGCTGGTTTCTCATGTAAGTATTCTTTATAATAAATGAGAATGATTTAAACATACTATTGATTTAGGTGCTGTACTTTAATGATCTAAAAGCGAGATTCGACTACTCTATGTCATAAATCATAGATAATAACCATTGACTCTTGCTAAAAAGATTGATCCAGTGATAAAATATTAAAAGAAGAGAAAAAAGACGCAAGTCATCAAAGATATGTGATACTTTACTGTTATGTATAAAAATATTGCATGTTCTTAAGGATCAAAAATTGTGTTATCACATAAATGATAGCTAAAAATGACTACACACTTTTAAAAGTAATGCTATCTGGTATCAAGCATGTTACAAATGAAGTTTCGTATAAAATAAAAACAGTTTCGTAGACAGCAAATGTGGTTGCTTAATATCGCTCCGATTTGTTCTTTCTATTATATAATTTTTTAAATTTAAACTTTGCGTATAATTCGCTTTGTGATTGGTTGATCGCAAGTCACCTGACCTCTGACATTTGAGGTTTGTTTTATTAGTATTGTTTGAACTATTGAATGAATATTATTATCTCGTCATAGTAAATATTTATATTGTACTTGCCGATGCCGGCTTTCTGGCAAATAGATAGGGTGTCTTCCCCGTGTTCTGGGCGCGCCGGGTTCGAATCCCGATTAGGGCATGGTTATCATTTTATGTACTATCTGTAAGATGTATGACAGTGCCCCCCCCTGTAAAAAGGGGTTGTACAAGCGACTGTGATGAATGTGTAGCTAAGTCTTACTCTTGGTCCTAGTTGGCGCTACTTGAAACAAGAGACACTCCTATCGGCTTAAAATCTGCTGGTATAAACAGAGGGGGATTGCCCATGGCAAGTGCCATAATTAACAACAACAATACTTGTCTATTAAAGTAGATAAAAAAAGAAGAAGAAAAGTAAGGCTTTTATTAACATCAAATTAACCGTAGATGTGTTTAAAATAACATTGCTTGTTATTCTATTGTTAGAACACTGTTTGTGGCAACATTAATGAATAGCTTTACCGTTTCTTTATCTTTTTCGAGTAATGAAAAATGTACAACTCACTAGGAATCGTCTGAAAAAAAATAAGAAATGTACGTATTAACCCTGCTTTTTATTTTAAACACAATAATGGAAAAACCAGAGATATTATATAAAAAAATGTGACCAAGTGAGAACGCAGCATTAGAAAAGAAAAGGTTGACTGTCTGTCGGTTTGTACTTTTACAAGTTTGTATACGCGATAATCAAAAACAAAGTGACTGAAATATTTCAAATTTGGTGCAGGAATTCATGATCAAGTGCAGTTTTGTGTCAAATTTTCGCTTTAATCAGTTCAGGAAAACGATTATCAAACACAAATTCGATTTTTCGATATTATTAACGCATGTCAGCGTTTACTAGCCAATTCAGTCGCCAAGATTGGCGCTATAGTTTTAATAAAAACGCTAATTTCATTCCAAAAGTAAATATTTTGTAAATAATGTACGCCAGTGTCATATTAGGCATTCTTTGGCATAAGCTTATTAGAGAATATGGGAGATATTCTTTGGGAGACCACTTCCATTGGCTTTTGTTGTGTAATCTATGGTGAAATCTTTATAATCCAGATAACAACCCTTGGGCTGAAGTGTCACTTTTGCTCAATGGTTATGTACGACTACAAAGCCTCAGATTGCGAGTTCGGACGTAGAGCTATCCGCATTTCCCGCAATGGTAATCCGGCAATCTTGAATAAGCAACCTTCATACAACTGTTATGGCGCCTTCTATCGGCAGCAAATGTCGCGAGACGCATTATGTACAACAGCTAACATCACCACCAACTCACATACTTTCTAGCCAAAAGCTCAGAGCATTTGTTTCGTTTGTCTAACCTCCAACTTACTGGTGGGAGAGTATGTGGTGAAAGCTTTATAAATTAGATAACATACCTCAGGCTGAAGTGTCACTTTTGCTCGATGCTTATATTACCCGATTACAAACAATCAGATTGCGAGTTCGGGCGCAGAGCTATCCGCATCTGCCGCTAATCTCTAATATTTCAGTTTGACGATGACTGGCTTTACGCCTTCTTGTAACGATCTTGAATATAAACAGTGAAGGACATAGCGACAAAGGCTGTCATCCTATAGGAACTAAAAGTTACAGTTAAAGGATATCAAAGTACTTGCGGGCTTGAATAAAGACGCTTAGATGATGTTTGCTTGCGTAAACTCCAGTCAAAAGAGATCTTCGGCTGTTTGATGTAGAGTTTTTTTCCAGAGCGCTTCTCTGTATATTTTATGTTTTGAAAATTTTAATAAGATGTGGGAAATGTCGTTGTCTTCGTTGCATTTAATACACAAGGGATTGTCTGAGAGATTGAACCTGGGAAGAAGACTTGGAATAATGATCCTTTTACAAATCACCCATGCAATAAGTTTATTTTGAAATCTTCTTCTTGTAAAAATAGTGGTCGTGTTGATGTCTGGGAAATCCCCGATCAAAGCTAGATATTTGTTTTTTATAATTATTTGAGGCAATTTTAATAAAGTTCTCTCTCAGATTGGAAAGGGTATCATCCGATATGATCCAATCTATAAATGGCGTAGATTTCTTGACTGCCTTCGTAGGAGTGTCTGCCTTTTCATCCCATATGATACCAGAGTAGTCAGGTACCCATAGAAGAGAGATGCTTTTGATTCAAATTTTTCCTTGTGTAAATTTTTGTGGTTAGTTGTTAAATAATTTTAGGCGAATGAGAATTGTTTTTTTTTAAAGTTCATCCAAAGCAGAGTAACAGAGCGAAGGAATTAAGATATCTTTATTTGGGATTGTCAGCTCACTCAAAGATTGGCAGGCTGATAAAACTTCAGCTGTAAAAATGGAATTTATGGCATGTTGTTGTTACTTATGGCATTTTACAACCCCGCTGAAAGGTCTGTCAGTGAATTAAGCCGAGTAAGCGTCTCTTGTTTTCTCAGTAGTGCCGACTAGGGACAAGAGTATGATTTAGCTATTGAATTAACGTCACATTCGTTTGGAAAACCCCTTTTTACACACACCTCACAGATAGGACACAGAAAAACAAACATGGCTGAACCGGGACTTGACCTGGGGTGCCCAGATTACGGGGAAGAGGAGCAACCGCTATACCAGGACGCGGACGGAATTTATAACATGAATATGATTAAAAAAATTAGAATTACTTGCAGACAATTTGCGTGTGTTTGAGTATTTTCTATAATATTATGCTGCTGCCAATATCTATGACAAATCAGAAATTTTCTACAGATCTGAATTGACGAATGCCATAAAAATGAAAAATAACAATTTTCCCAAATAAATTACAAATTATTTTTTTGAAAACAAATTGGCAATACATAATATCATTGCCATTGGATTCGAGAAGGATTGAACATTAATTACCATTGAATATAAATCCATTGAAACATTCTGTGTGAACCACACTGGCTTGCTGGCACAGAGGTAGCACGTCTTCCTCGTCTTTAGGGAGTTTCGGGTTCGATTCCCGTTCCGACCGTGGTTGTTCTTTTATGTGTTATCTGTGAGATGTGTGACTGTGCCCCCCTGAAAAAAGGGGCTGTCCAAGCGACGGTGATGAGTATGTAGTTAAAGTAGTACTCTTGGCCCTAATTGGCGCTGTTCCAAATAAATGTAAACTTTTTTTGAAAAAAAATTGCCAAAGATAATTTTATTGCCATTGAAGGATTGAACATAAATTCATTGGAACATTCGATATGAACGGCACCGACTTTCTGGCACAGAGGTAGCACATCTTCCCAGTGATGTGGGAGTCCTGAGTTCGATTCCCGTTTCGAGAGTGACTGTTTTTTTTTTTTTGAGTTCTGTCTGTGAGATGTGATTGTGCCCCCTGTAAAAAGGAGTTGTGGAAGTGACTGTAATGAGTGGGTAGCTAAAGTCGTACTCTTGGCACTAATTGGCGTTACTTCAAAACAAGAGACGTTCCTTTCGGCTTAAAACTCGCTGATGCCTGGACGAAGCTTATTCATGGCAAGTGCCACTAACAACAATAACTACTACTACTATTGCTATTGCTATTGCAATGAGCGCGACGATATTTTTCGTCTTCGAAACTTGTCTTCATATTTTTAACGTTCCATATTTTCGGCTTAAAATCTGCTGGCGTACCAGCAGGGGCTCATCCATGCCAAGTGCCCCTCACAACAACAACTACTACTACTATTACTATCGCAATGAGTGCGGCAAT